>JAJOOO010004668.1:0-27500 GCA_029582685.1 Solanum piurae | reverse complement strand
CATCATCTTTGCCATGTTTTGGTCTCTCTCTTAATCTTTTTTGATCTGCTCCTTTGTCATTCTAAAGTTGAGAGGCAAGACTTGGTCCTCATGAGTGTACCATGCCCTGTTGATTTTGGTCAAGCAATCGAGGATTTGGAAGCTATTTCATAGGGTTATTGCATTATACCACTGGGAACAAGTTGATCAGCAACTCCTTTGTTCACCGAGTCAAGGATCCTATAAAAGTATTGCAGCAACAGGTTGTTGGGAAATCCATGAGTTTGGCATTGCGTCAACAGCTTCTTAAACCTCATCCATGTCTCATGGATCGGTTCATCTTCCAAGCATTTGACATTTTGGATACTATCCCCAAGTGTCATCATCTTTGACGAAGGGAAAAATCTCACTTCGAATACTCTTATCAGCTCTATCCAAGAAGTGATGGAATCTCTTGGACACTCAGCCAACCACTTACTTGCCTCACCCATTAGAGAAAATGTGAACAACCTCAAACGGACCGATTCTTGTGATATATTCTTAAATGAGAACGGTCCACAGACATCAACAAAATTTCTTATATGCTCATGGGGATTCTCATGAGCCAACCCCCCAAATAAACCCTTTAGTAGTAGGAGCTGAAGCATGGTGCTTGTGATGTGAAAAACAACGTTACCTTCAACTGGATGTAAACAAATTGCCCCAACCACACATTTGGACAGGGTCACTGACATTATTTAGGTTTTCGACATCATCTTGGTGGCCCACTTGGCTACCATTACTTCCGTTAATGCTCATCTCCTCCTCTATTTCACACTAGAAACATAAAACCAAAACTAAAATAAGTAGATTCAACTATAACTAAAAAAAACACAATTTTATTTCATAAAAAGAATTTCAAACAACATCACTCCCCGATATAGGTGCCATTTTGATTTAACGTTTCAAGCACACCTCTTCCAATTCTAGGTGTCAACGATCATAAATAAGTATAAAACCTAATAATTGAGTTGGGGTCGAATCCCACAGGGAGCGGTACGTGTTCATATTCGGTTAGGAAGTACTAACGCGGTCTAATGAGCCATAGGAATAGAGATTATCGATAAAGACATTAATCAAATTAAAGGATTGATACGAATGTCAGATGGCAGTTTTGGTTTGCAATTATCAACAACAATATATCAAGCACTTCGAATTAGCAATAGGGAGAGGGATTCTCGGGATGTGATTGTTTATACACAAATATAGATATATGGGTAATTGAAACTACTAGTAAACAACTAAAGATCAGTGAGTAGGCTAAACTATAAGGGGTATAGTTTTCTCTCGAACAACTACCCCGAATCAGGTAATTTATTTCGAACATCAATAAGCATGACAATGAAGAACAACCCACACCTTAATTCATCCACACTTTCGAGGTAGATGGGTAAGATTTGGTTTAGGATTTACTCTCTCAAGCTAAACCCAGCTCAACCCAATACCCATAAATTTCTAATCAATAAACTTAGTTCTAAAACCTCTCTCTCGAGCAGGCCTTGAACACAAAGATAGAATTGTATTTCCAACTATAATTCATAAATTAAACCACAATTAATGATTAAACTAACTTCAAAATAACATTTTAACTAGTAATTAACAATACCCATAAACTAATTCAATTCATAATCACGTGATCACGCCCCAAGAATTGGTGTTTTAGCCAAACTTCATAAAAAAGAAAAAACAATTACTGAATCAATTATTCATCAACTAGGTAAGAGTGATTTAGTCTTTACAATGCTTCAATTTGTCGAATCTTTGAAACCCACTTCCAAAATCTCCAAATTCAATCTCCAAAATTCTTCAAAACTATGAAAATTTATAGAGAAAAATGTTTTGAGCTAAAATCATATTGTCCAACACTCAAAACTCAACATCCTAAAATAAATGTTCAAAATCTAATTTATAGTCGCCAAAATTAAACCACAAAGGGTTGTTTCGCGAAGTAAGTTGGGCTTTCCAAACCACTCGGCGAGTCGCTCTTTGACCTCTTCCATCACCTTTTCCCCTTGGCATTCAGCATCCTCGAGTTATATAACTTTGGGAAATCTATCTTTTCTTTATGAAACTTCTCGGCGATTCACCGACTGCTCTCTTTTTTCACCAACTTGGTTTCTTCCCTCAAGGCTAGCACACTGGAACTTTAGGCGGTCAAACTAGCCACTCAGTGATTCACCAAGTGCTCTTGGAGATCAGCAGGATTTCCTTTATTCTTTTCTTTAGTTTTTTTTGTTCCTTTTTGCCTGTTAGAGTCCTTGCTTTGTTCCTCAATTCATATACCTGGAAATCAAGGGTTTAAAATCAGTTTATGACACAAATTAAGCATTTGAGGACAATAAATCTATATTAACAAAGCCCCAAATGATTCCAAATCTCATACTCATCAGTTACATCTACCATCTAGTTAGGGTGATGGATGTAGATTCCACAACCAATTCTTTTGAGTCGGTCCCCATTGTTAATCAGTTTCTGGAAGTGTTCCCAAATGATTTATCGGTATTCCTCATGAAAGGGAAATAGGATTTGGTATTGATCTTCTCCTAGATAAGCAACCTATCTATATTCCTCCTCACCGAATGGCTCCAACAGAACTAAAGGAGTTCAAAGAACAATTGAAAGATTTGTTGGATAAGGGTTTCATCCGACCGAGTATCTCTTTATGGCGTGCTCCAGTTTTGTTTGTTGAAAAGAAGGAAGATTGTTTCTGTATGTGTATATACTATCGACAATTAAACAAGGTTACCTTTAAGAGTAAGTATCCTCTCCCAAGGATAGATGATATGTTTGACCAACATCAAGGAGTGAGTTATTTTTCCAAGATTGACCTCTGTTATCACCAATTAAGAGTGAGGGAATATGACATTCCAAAGACTACCTTTCAAACTTGGTATGGTCATTATGAGTTCTAATTGATGTCCTTTGGTTTGACTAACGCTCCAACGACTTTTATGGATTTGATGAATATGGTGTTTAGACAGTACCTTCATATGTTTGTGATTTTTTTCATGGATGATATATTGATCTATTCGAGAAGTGAGGATGATCACATCAACCATTTGAGGATTGTGTTGCAAATTCTGAAGGACTATTAATTCTTTGTGAAGTTTAGAAATTGTGAGTTTTGGCTAAGATATGTAGCTTTTATTGGTCATATAATTTCAAGTAAGAGTATTGAGGTAGATCCTAAGAAGACTAATGCGGTAAAGAATTAGCCTAGACCTCTATCCCCTTCAGACATTAGAAGCTTCTTGGGTTTTGTTGTTACCAGAGAAGGTTTTTTTAGGGGATCTCATCGATTGCCTCTTCATTGACAACATTAACTCAAAAAAGGTTAACTTCTTATGGTCTGAAGCATGTGGAAAGAGTTTTTAGGAATTTAAAGATAGACTTACTTTCGCTCTAGTGTCGACTTTACTAGAAGGGATTTATGGTTTTGTTGTTTATTGTGTTGCCCCGAGAATTGGGCTAGGATGTGTGATTATGCAAAATAGGAAGGTTATTGTCTATGCTTCAAGGAAATTTCAGATTTATGAGAAGAAATATCCTACCCATGACATTGAACTAGCGGCGGTTGTTTTTGCCTTAAAGAGTTAGAGGCATCATTTGAATGGGGTCCATGTAGATGTGTTTACCAACCATAAGAGTTTGCAATATGTGTTCAATCAGAAGAATCTAAATCTCCGCCAAAGAAGGTGGATCGTGTTATTGAAAGATTATGATATGAGTGTTCTCTATCACCTGGATAAGGCGAATGTGTTGGTAGATGCTCTTAGTAGGTTATCTATGGGTAGTGTTTCTCACATCGAGGATGATAAGAAAGACTTTGTTCGAGACGTTCATAGTTTGGCCCGATTCGGTATTCAGTTAGTGAACTCTACTAAAGGTGGGGTTATGGTTCACAATGGTTCATAATCATCTTTTGTGGAAGATGTGAAAGTCAAGCAAGGTCACGATCCGACTTTGATTGAATTAAAAGAAGCAGTCCTTAAAAATTCCATTGAGGCTTTCTCCCAAGGGGGAGATGGGGTACTTAGATATCATGGCCATTTGTGTGTTCCTAATGTTGATGGCTTGAGAGAGTAGATCTCATCAGAAGCCCATAGTTCTCGATATTCTATTCACCTGGGAGACACCAAGATGTACATTGATTTGTGGGAGATCTATTGGTGGAATGGGATGAAGAAGGATATTGTAGAATTTTTGCCTATGTGTCCTAATTGTCAACAAGTGAAGGTTGAACATCATGAACCGGGAGGTTTAACCCACGGACATTAGCATTCCTACTTGGAAGTTGGAAGATTTGAATATGGACTTTGTTGTTGGTTTGCCTCGGACGCGGCAACACCATGACTCGATTTGGGTTATTGTAGATCGAATGACAAAATAAACTCATTTCATTCCCGTCAAGATTTCTTATTCAGTGGAGGATTATGCTAAGTTGTATTTGAGAGAAATGGTAAAGTTGCAAGGAGCACCTTTGCCATTATCTCCAATCGAGGTACTCAATTCAATTTTTAGTTTTAGAAATCCTTCCAAAAGGATCTTGGTACTCGTGTTAAGCTTAGTACGACCTTTCACCCACAAACTGATGGACAAGCGAAATGTACAATCCAAACCTTGGAAGATATGTTGATAGCGTGTGTGATTGATTTCAAAGGAAATTGGGATGATCATTTGCCTTTGATTGAGTTTGCATATAACAATAGTTATGACTCAAGTATTAGTATGCCTCCATTTGAGGCCTTGTATGGTATGACGTGTAGAGCTCCTATAATATAGTTTGAGGTGGGTGAAGTTGCGCTAATAGACCCCGAGTTGGTACATGTAGCTATGGAAACGGTTTGAATTATTAGAGAAAATCTAACAACAACTCAAAGTCAACAAAAGTCATATGCCAATGTTAGAATTTCCGATTTGTTTTATAAAACTTTGATATATTGAAATTGTCTTTAAATCTCTTTGTCTATTTAATATGTTATGAATGCTAAGTGTCTTGTACGGGGCCTCTGGGGGTCCTATACTCCATGTTACGCTTAGGGGCTACCTTGGGCCGTGACACAAAAAGACATTATACCTGTTCTAAACATATGAGATATTTTTGAACAGTTGCTATAAATAGAGAGGTTTCCTATCCGTTTTCTGAATCAAATTTCCTCCAACTACTGTATATATTTTACTTCTTTAAAAAGTTTAGTCATTTTATCTTGGGAAGAAATAATCGACAACCTTTGGTATAGTGAGGGGATTAAATTCCATAAGGACACAAAATCAATTTTGTGGACTTAAATATTTTGATTCATTTCATCTGGTTTTTCTGGTTTATTATTCTGAATATAGGATGCAACAATCTTAAGGATATTTTTTTGTATTTTGGGTATCTGGAGTGTCACGACCTATGGGTACCCCTCATATAGAGCCACTAAAGGCACCATGTAAGCCACTCAACGTATCATAACATAAAGAAATAGAATAATAAGAGTAAAAACTCATTTCAAGTCCAAAATTTTCATAAAGGAAAGAAGAAGTTTAGACTTGCCTCAATTAGCCATCTATTATAATACTTGAGTTAAAATAGAGTCACATCCCATTGAACATAATCCGAAAATGAAAATGCAAGAATGAAACTACAATGATAATATCCGTCCTCGAATCATGAGGACTCACCACAAGCAAGGAGAAATGAACAAATCAAAGCTCTAGACACAATGGGGACCACCTTCAGAACCGGACCCTGCACTTGGGAAAACTGTAGGAAAATATGGGTTAGTACAAAAATGCACGAAGTATGATAGCCATGCACAAAATCATAAAAACATGTTGAAAGGGACATAGTAGTGAATGCATGCCATTTACTAGTTTTAAGCATCATTTTGGAGATAATGGAAAGGCATAAGTCATAAGCATAATCAACTCATAGATCATCATATCATAATAGGAACATACCATAAATACCTTCAAAGCATACTTGTGCAATGTATTAATAATATCTCATAATCCCACCCATACTAAGTAAAGCTTCTTGAGTAACTATAGTCCATAATTCATCTTCTTGTTCATCCTATCCTAAAAGGGAATAAGCCTTAACCGACATAGATCATGTGAGCTAACATGGAATCCGGTGTCTACCCCACATCGAAAAGAGGTTGTCCTACTTGCATAAGGTAGAACCATACTCTTAGCTTAGGTGGATCTACTAGCTAAAGACCTATGTGGATACATAGTTATGGGATAAAGAGATTGCTACTAGAAACATAGACTCAACTATGGTATAAGGTTTCCATCTCATGAGATATATACTTTGGGAACCCGGACTCAACTAGGATAGAAGGAACCCATTTGGAAAGCCGGACTCAACTAGTGTAAAAGCTTTCATTCAGAAGCTGGACTCAACTATCGTATAAGCTTCCATCTCATATTCATATCCACTCGGTGCTAAGAATTAATTCCCATAGATTACATATTAAGTCTCAACTTAGGTGCATATTCATGGAAGAATGTCTTGACACTCAATCCAACATAATTCATATTATAGTTCATAGATTCAATAGGTGAGAATAGCCTTTCAACCTTAGAATCATCATATTGTGAGAAAACCTTTCACATCATATCATATTCATACATAAGTGTGTACATGAGGGTAACCTTCCAACAACACAACAACTAGATCATAAACATATTCACTTTACTCTCAAAGTGTTCTTAAAGCATATACATAACCCTCATAACCATGCATAATTCTCACACTTTGCCCTTCAAGGACCATAAATCACCTTCAATCAACACATCAAGAATTACTACATTAGACATGGATAGTAACATGATTCAATTACTACAATTACTATAAGCATAATCTCATAATACTCTTCTTTGTACAACTCACCCACATCACAGGGTCATAAATTGGGAATATGGGGATTTCATGGATTCTTGGGGGTTTTCATCATAAAACTATAATAATTCATCAATTCAATCATAATATAAAGTAATTAAATCAATAAAATCATTTTTGAAAGGAATCCATGACTTGGAGTCAAACCCTAGCTTTTGGGGAATTTCTATCTTTAAAATTGAGATTTTGAAGGGACTCCATGGATGGTAGTTATCAATGAATGAAATACTATCATACCTTAACTATGAATTCCAATGAAAATTGAGTAGAAATCCTTGCTCCTTTAACCCTAGCTTCACCTTCCTTCTTCTTCTTCTTCCTTGGAGTTCTAGAGAGAGAACTATTGGAGAGGGTTCGGGTCTTTCTTTTGGGATTTGGAATTATGAGGAAGATGAATTAATTTGGGGACTTAAAAACATTATATAGTTAGTCTAATTTAGTGTAAAACAACGTCACTTAATATTAATGAAAACCGGGACACCCAATAATACTCCTAAGTGAAATTGCCAAATGGCAGTTAAGGCATCACCCACGACCCATCACACACGGACCGTTGTTAGACCCACAGCTCGTGCTGGTGAACCGTGGTCTGGAGTTCAGAGGCCTATTTTTTACAGGCTTGACCCACGACCCGTCACCCACGGTGCGTGGGCTGATCCACGGGGCGTGAGTCCCCTTTCGTGGGTCACTGCCAGGGAACTTTTAAGGGGCCTCCTCAAGGACCGAAGGTTGGTTCTTGGGGGTCGTACCTTGACGTTCTAACACGAACCCTATTTATGTAGGTATGAGGAGGTACATTTACGACTCTAACCCTCAAGTTAAGCTCTAGTTTAGCCTACTAGTTTTTGGAGTGTTACAATATCTCCCCCTTCGAAACATTCATCCTCGAATGACGATCTAGACACTTTACGGAATTAAAGACTCAAAACTAGCAGCCCAACATGCATGAAACATCAAAACAATGCACAATTCAAAGGAGGAAACTTCAACTCCATCTAAAATATAATCAATGCATCACAAGGAAGTATGAACTACATCTAACAACCCATTATGCATGAAACTCACCATTTCTCATATTCATAGGAGGAACTACGTTCTCCAACTAAAAGAATGCTCAACAAAAAAGTATATATATAGTAATGATGATCTATAGGATATAAATATCCCTCTAACATGTGATAGATGTTACAGCTTGTATATCCTATTAAATTATTGATCAGAAAAAGTATATATACACTATTGTAAAAGTATATATACACAATTGATGATCTATAGGATATAAATCACATATGTGAGGGATAGAAGTCACAGCATCTATATCCAATTACGCGTATAAGGAAAGATAATATCACAGAGCCAATATGCAATTACTCTGAAAAGTATACTAAAGCATGTTCATCAACTCATCCCATGAAGTCAAATAGGAAACTCATACTAAATGCACAACCACATGGGGAACATATATCATGACAACTCATTTTCTTACTAAACATGAATTTCTCAAGAACAGGCATAACATAAGAAAATCATGGAGAAACACATATAACACACATGACTCCCAAAACACTAAAACTCAAGAGGAACTACTTACCTCAAGCTTGAATAGGAGTAGAAGGAAAGATATGAGGGTATCAGGACTTCATATCGGCCTCGGCCTCACAAGTAGCACCCTCCACTTAATGATTTCTCCATAAAACCTTCACGGAGGAAACTTCCTTGTTTCTCAACCTCTTGACTTGCCGGTCTAGAATCTCAACCGGCACCTCTTCATAAGCAAGATTCTCCTTAATTTCTAAACCATCTAAGGGGACTATGGTTGATGGATCCCCAATATATTTCTTGAACATTGATACATGGAACACCGGATGCACCAATGCCAACTCATTTGGCAGGTCTAACTCATATACAACTTTTCCCACACGCTTCAAAATCTCATAAGAACCCACAAACCGAGGACTAAGTTTCCCCTTCTTTCCAAACCTCATAACACCCTTCCTGGATGAGATTTTCAAATAAACTCAATAATGTATATCACATTCTAAATCTCTTCTTCTAACATCGCCATAGGACTTTTGCCGACTTTGGGTTGTTCTTAACCTTTCTTTAATTACCCGAATCATCTCAATGGCCTTATACACCACTTTAAGGCCTAGGAAATCAACTTTCCCTACTTCAAACCATCCTATAAGAGACCTACATCTCCTACCATAGAGAGCCTCAAAGGGGTCCATCCCGACACTGGAATGGTAATTGTTTTTATACGAAAACTCAACCAAAGGCATACGGTCAACCCAATTACCTTTAAGATTTATCACGCATGCCCTAAACATGTCCTCTAAAGTCTGAATGGTGCATTCTGCTTGACCATCCATTTGAGGGTCAAAAGTTGTGCTAAGCTTCACCTTAGTAACTTGCCACTTTCGGAAGGACTCCCAAAAGTGTGAAGTAAATTGGTGGCCTCGATCCGAAATGATAGACAAGGGAACTCCATGTAACCTTACTATATCCTTCAAATACAATTTAGCATATTTTTCCGCCGAGTAGGAAACCTTGACAAGAATGAAATGAGTGAACTTAGTCATTCGGTCCACTATTACCCATATTGAGTCATGTTGCTGCCTAGTACGTGGCAAGCCTACCGTAAAATCCATGTTCACATATTTCCACTTACAAGTAGGAGTATGCATATATCTTGTGACAAGCCTCCAAGCCTTTGGTGCTCAACCTTACCTTGTTGACAATTCAGACATTTGGCCACAACTTATGCAATGTCCTTTTTCATCCCATTCTACCAATAGACTTCCCATAGGTCACACAGTACATTTTGGTGGCTCCCGGATGAATCAAATATCGAGAACTATGAACTTTCTCTAGAATTTTCTCCCTCAAACCATCAAAATCTGGAACACATAACCAACCTTCGTACCTAAGAACCCCATATCCCCCTTGAGAGAAAGCCTCAACGGACTTCTTGAGTACCAACTCTTTCAACTCAACTAATATAGGATCAAGGTTTTGCTTAGCCTTCACATCCATCACAAACGCCACTTCGAACCCATTATGAACCATGACACCACCCTTGGTGGAATCCGCTAGTTGAACTCCCTAGCTGAACCAACCTATGCATATGACAAACCAATTCTTTCTTTTCATCCTCTACATGAGCCACACTACCCATGGACAATCTACTAAGTGCATCCGCCACAACATTAACTTTGTCGGGGGTGATAAAGGAAACTCATGTCATAATCCTTCAAGATGTCTAACTACCTTCGCTGACGAAGATTCAAGTCCTTTTGATTAAACACATATTGATTACTTTTGTGATTAGTGAAAACATTCACATGGACCCCACACAAATAATGCCTCTATATTTTTAAGGCAAACACAACCGCCGCTAATTCAAGATCATGGGTTGGATAATTCTTCTCATGGACTTTAAGTTTCCTTGAATCATAGGCAATAATCTTACCATTTTTCATAAGCACACATCCCAACGCAGCTCTAGAGGCATCACAATACACCACAAAACCATATGTACCCTCCGATAAGGTCAACACCGGAGCAGAAGTAAGTTTATCTTTCAACCCTTAGAAATTTTTCTCACAAGCTTGCGACCACTCAAATTAGCCTTCTTTTGAGTCAAAGCCGTCAACGAAGAAGCAATGGATGAAAACCCCTCAACAAACCTCTTATAGTAATCGGCCAAACCCAAAAAGCTTCTAATGTCAGAACGAGTTAGAGGTCTAGGCCAAATCTTGACCGCATCCGTATTCGTAGGATCTACTTCAATACCCTTGATTGACACAATATGACCAAGAAAATTCACACTTTCTAAACTTTGCAAAAAGTTGCTAGTCCTTAAGAACTTGCAACACAATTCTTAAATGTTCCATATTCTCATTCTCACTCCTTGAATAGATCAAGATATCGTCGATAAACACAATAACAAACATGTCTAGTTATAGCCTAAACACTCTAGTCATCCTGTCCATAAATGCGGCAGGGGCATTTGACAACCCAAATGACATAACCACAAATTCATAGTGACCATACTGGGTCCTAAAGACCGTCTTGGGAATATCAACACCTCTCACCCCCAATTGGTGATAACCTGAACGAATGTCAATTTTGGAGAAATAGCTAGCCCCTTGAAGATGGTAAAAAAATCATCAATTCTCGGAAAGGGATATTTATTCTTAATATAATCGATGCACATTCTAATAGACCCATCCTTCTTTATAACAAAAAATACCGGAGCACTCCATGGAGAGATACTTTGTCAGATACCTTATCTAGCAAATCCTATAGTTGCTCTTTCAACTTTTTCAACTCGGCCAGAGCCATTTTATAAGGAGGAATAGAGATAGGTTGCGTATCCGGTAAAAGGTCAATGCCAAAATCTATTCCCTGCTCTGGAGGAATACCAGTTAAATCATCGGGAAAGACTTCTGAAAAGTCATTCACTATCGGAACTGACTCTAGATAAGGGTTTTCAGACTCAACATCCATCACCCTAATAAGATGGTAAATACAACCTTTGGAGATCATATTCCTTGCTTTAAGGCAAGAGACAAATTGACCTCTAGGTATGAAATTTCCCCCCTTCCACTCTAAGATGGGCTCAATTGGAAATTAGAACCTAACCACCCGAGTCCTACAATCGGTAGAGGCATAACATGCATGCAACCAATCCATACCCAAAATTACATCAAAGTATAACATGTCTAACTCCACTAAATCCACTAAAGTACCTCTATGGGACAACTTCTACGAACTCTTTTATCCACCACCGAGTCACCAACAGGGGTAGAGACCGAAAAAGGTTCTAATAACACTTCGGAGAGTATTTCAAACTTCATGGCCACAAAAGGTGTCACAAAAGGACAAAGTAGTACCGGGATCTAACAAGGCATATATATCAATAGAAAATACTTTTAACATATCGGTCACAACATCTGGGGAGCTCTCTTGGTCACCTCTGGATTGAAGAGCATAAAAGTGGTTTTGCTTTTCACCATTGGAGTTTGAGCCACTTGGAGGAGCTTGTTTATCTTCCCTTCCCTCAACCTTGAGCATTGGACAATATCTCATCTTGTGGCCAACCTTCCCACAACTAAAACACCCATCGGTACCACCAAGGCACTTGTCATCATGCTTTCTACAACATTTTGCAAATTTAGGCCTAGCCACATAAGAGCCACCACTATTACCACCTTGAGGTTTAGGGTTGGGAACCCTATCTGTCACGACCCAAGGCTACCCTCTAGATGTGACACGGCTTACAAGGCTCCGAGAAGCCTTATACAAGCCTGATAGCATATCATGAACATAAGAAAATAGTGCGGAATTTAAAACTTTTCTTTACAATCACTCTCTTTTATAAAAATGAGAAGAGTTTATAACACTATGTCTCAAACCATCTATAATACTTGGATTAAAACTCTTGAATACAATCTTAGGTACATAGCCCTTACATAAGTCTACAACATAGAAGAAAGACATAAAGGACATATGGTCAAGCCCTCGAATACTATGAGGACTCACCAATCTTTTTCTTCTTGATCTACTATGGTCCTAGCCATGAGGGTAGAATCCGATATCTCCAAACCCTACACTTATAAGTAACCCTAAGCTATACTTGTGCAATGCATAGATAGAATCCCATATTCCTATCTACACTAAGTATCACTTTTAGGCCACCATAATCATGCATAACATACCTTGACCTTATACATAGCCAACACTCATAGACAAGGAGACATTCATGTTCATAACTTGTAACAAGTAAATTAACTCATAGAAACACTCCATATCATGCATACATAGATTCATATATCATCATAGCATAAGGAACCCACACCATAATCCCTTTATAAGTCTACTTGTGGAATGTATAAGTGAAGTCCCATAACCCCACTCACACTAAGTAAAGCTCACTAATAAGTCATAGGTATAGTTCCTGTTCATGTTCATAAGTCATATAAAGCATGCATTAACTCATAATCATCATGTCATAAGACAAACATACCATGCTCACTCTGAAAGCCTACTTTTGCAATGCATGAATGAAGTCCCATACTACCATTCATATTAAGTAGAACCCCTTGAGGAACCATAGTACATAACTCATTTTCTTGTCATAATTAATATTCTTATCAAATAGGGAAATATAGCCTTAACTGACATAGACCATGTTGAGCTACATGGAATCTGGTGTCTTACCCCAACACCGAAAAAAGGTGTCCTACTTGCCTAAGGTAGAACTAAAATATTAGTTTTTAGGTGGATCCACTAGCTAAAGACCTATGTGGGAACATAGTTGTGGGATAAGGATATTGCTCCTAGAAACACAGACTTTCTAACGTAAAAGGTTTGCATCTCATGAGATAACTTACTTTGGGAAGCCGGACTTTCTAGCGTAAAAGCTTCCATCTCATTTTTATATCCACTCGGTGCTAAGCATAATTCACTTTAGAATTCATGTTAAGTATTTACTTGAGTTCATGTTCATGAGAGAATGCACTAGGCACTCAAACCAACATAATATCATAATAGCTCATAGATTCATTAGGTCAGAATGTCCTTTCAACCTTAGAATCATCAATATGTGAGTAAACCTTTCACATCATATTCATAGTGTGTTCATGAGAATAGTCTTTCAATCAACACAAAAACATGATCATATTCATAGACATGTCATGCATAGTCATGTGTAAGGGTATGGGGAGAATGATCTTGTAACCACACCATATTTACACAATAGACATAGGATCTTCACTTTATAAGTGAATCATAAGCTCATACACAATTCTTATCAATATGTACAAACCCTTATAATTTGCCCTTCAAGGGTTATGAATAAACTCAACCCAAACATCTAGAATTACTACATTAGATAAAGGAATATAATGATTCAATAACTCAATCAAAACCTTAGTCATATCATAGTCATGTTCATGCATGGTGTGTGTGTGTGATTGTCCTCTCAATGAAACAACAACAACATTATCATCATAGACACTTCACCCTCCAGGTGTTCATAAAACATGCACATAATATCATAATCATGCATACCCCTCATATCTTGCATTTAAGGATCATGTTAAATCAACACATATAGCATTCACCACATGAGACATAGATATATTCATAACTTCAAGCACGACATTCTTTCCATAGATACACTCATATATTCATATTATAGGTCATGTGGATGAAGGCCTTTCATAATAATGTCATATACAATTCAACATACCTAATAGATTTCTTCTCTAAGTCTTAACATCCTTGACTTATTCGTATTATCTTTTACCATTAAAGCCCTAGAAGTCATCTTCATTCTGCAAGCCTTACTCTCAAGCAATACCTCACATGGTCATCATGAATACCTAATTCTAAAGATAATCCAACAACATGATTAATTCTCAATCAATTATAGTCATATGGCATCATATAAACCCAATCATTACAAACATAATCTATTCACATGCTTCCTTAATCAATCAACCCACATCATCAATTCACAACTTAGTAAATATGGAGGATTCATGGGTTCTTGGGGGGATTTTATCATATATCAACTATTAATAATTAATTCAACTATAATTCACCATTATCAACCATAATCAACAATTTAAAACGTTTTGATAGAGAACCCATGTCTTAGATTGAAACCCTAAGTTTTTAGGGAAATTGAAATCTTGAAATTAAGTTTTGAAGGGACTCTATGGGTGGAAACTACCCATAGATGAAAATCTACCATACCTTAGGAAGATTTCCACACGAAATTGAAGAATAAAGGTTGCACCTTGAACCCTAAACTTTACCTTGTTCTTGCTCTTCAATGGAGTTTCTTGAGAGAGAATATTTTGGAGAGGAGGTGGTTATTATTTGGGGTCTTGAGATATAATGAGTTAATACGGTATTTAATGACTTAAAATAGTTTATATATATGTATAAATACTATATTAAATGACCCTACTTAAAACTAATTAAAAATAATTACCTAATGGAACCCTCATTTGGCCGAGAATTAGGCAGATTGCAGGTTCAATTCACGCCCCAAGACATACGGACCGTGGGTGTATTGAAACCCCATCCTACAGGTCCGTGGGTGGTGGATGCAACTCTACAAATGGGGGTCTTGACCTATGGAGCCTCCCCACGAGGTGTGGAGGGACCTACACCCCGTAGGTCCCATTCGTGGGTCACCAAAATTTGGAAGATTTGGACTTTTGGGCAGCATTGGGGGTTAGACTTTAGTTTCCTCCTCAAGGACCCTTGGTTGGTCCTTGGGGTCGTACCTGGACGCTTAACCTCTAAACCCTTCAACCTAAGATCGAGAAGTAATTTTAGACTTCTAAACCCCACATCAAACTCAACAACACACTCATAAGTCTCTAGCTCCACCTACTAGTTTTCCTGGTTGTTACACTATCCTTGTTGATCCGTGGAGCACTAGAGGAGCCTTGGTTGGAGAAACTTTGTCTAAACCTTGGTCGACCTTGTCAATCAAATCTAGTATTGGAGAAGTTCCCATCACCAGTTCTAGCTCTTTTCACCTCTCTATTCATTTTCTTGAGTTTTCACTCCTCAATTTGAGCATATACCATGAACCTTGAGATATCCATGTCATGATGGAGCATTGCCGTATGCAAATTTTCTTCAACAAGTTGGATACACCATAAAAACTCTACTCATCTCATCCCTCGAATCCGCCACCATAGACGGAGCATACTTGGGTAATTGAGTGAATTTTAGGGAATACTCTCTCACACTCATACTTCCTTGACGAAGGTTAATGAATTCCTCCACCTTAGCATCCCTCAACTCTTGGGGAAATAATCTATCAAGAAATGCCGATTTGAACGTTTCCCATTTAATCGTCCCTGCTCCTACGGGTATTCCCCTCTTCCAAAGATCATACCATACTTGAGCAATATCATTTAGTTGGTAGGCAGTTAGTTCCGCCTTATCTTCCGAATACACCTCCATAATAGCAAGATTTTTATAAACCTCATCGATAAACCTTTGGGGATCATCTTCCACTTTAGAGCCATGAAATTTGAAAGGGTTCATTCTAGCAAAATCCCTAACAGTTGAAGCAGCCGAATTCACATTAGGATTCACTGGAGCTACAACTTCTCTATTGGCTTGAGCCGTCACGACTTGAGCCAACAGATAGTAGACCTAAAATCCGCATGGATTACATTCTCAACCACGGGATCAACCAGAGCTTGGTTAGCTTGAGGATCTTGATTACCTTGAGGAGATTCATCATTCACATTGACGCCCTCTATTCTTCTAGCGTTAGCCCTTCGTGTATTTGATTAACATATCAAGTACACCTCATCAAATTCTAGGTGTTCAACGATAGTAAATCAGTATAAAGCTCAACTAAATGAGTTGGGGTCGAATCCCACAGAGAGTAGTTCTATTTTCAAGTAAAATATGAAGTTATAACAGTGACTTTTGCAGTTGAAGGAATAGAGATTTTTGGAAACTTTGGACCAAATTGGGGGAGTAATCACAATTCCAAAATGAGCAGTTTTTAGACTAGAAAACCACTTTAACAATCAACTAGGAAAAGCCAAATAAGGGAAATATGATTAGGGGATTGACCAACCAACTGCTAAGTTCAACTCAATGGGTGCAAATCACTAACCAAAAATGCTAATTCTTCATGGGTAGGATGGACTTTAGGTAAGTGATGAGTCCACAGATTGGACTCATTTAGGGCTATATTTAAAAATTGTGTTCTTAAATGCTAATTTTATCTCAATATCTGATGAAAACCCTTAAGTTTCAGGTATCTGAAGTTTGAAGGAAAGCATGGACACTACTTCGCAAAAAGGAACAAAAAGGCTAAAAAGAACAAGAAAATGAAGGCCTGAGGATCGTCGAGTCCACTTGGCGAGTCGCCGAAGGGTCTCACTTCGCCTTTTGTTCCAGTGTGCTAAGCCCTGAAAGAAAGGATCAAGTCGGTGGAAAAAAGGAGCAGTCGACGCATCGCCGAGGAGTTTCGCAAAGCAGTACTATGTCGTACAATGACCTAGAGCACGATGATGCCAAAGGATTGTTCAATATGGCAATGAACTACACTAAACGGTGAATCACCGAGTTGATCGGCGATTCCGACTAATGTCGTCAAATGATCCGCTGCAACATAGATTTTTTAAAACTATAAATACTCATTGAGAGTTATAGCTGAGTATCAGATTTTGAATATAGAACAAATAATAAAACTTTAAGTACTTTTTATTTTTGCTCTGAGTTTGAGAGGGTTTTGGAAACTCGAAGAAGAGGAGGGTTTCATCTCAAAGGGTTTTGACTTGGGTCTCTTGGATTCTTCATTCTTGGCCTGTAACAAGACTTAAATACTCATACCCACTTGAATGCAAGCTCATTTATGTATAAATTTCTATCTCTTGATGTGTCGCTAAAATCCCCAATTCTCGGGGTGTGATTTAGCGAATATGGGTTAAGATTGTTGTTTGGTCTTTCTTGCTGATAGATTAGTTGAAGTTTAATGCTGATTTCTTCAAGTAGTTATGGATGAATTTAACAAATTTATAGTTGCAAATACAAGTTTATTTATGTGTTTTCGGCTTGGTCGAGAGAGAGGTCATGAAACCAAGACTACTAGATTGGTGGCCTAAGGAGTGGATCGACGTGAGGTTCAGGTCGAGAGAGTGAACCCTAGTCCCATATCCTAACAATCAGCTCAAGAGAGTGAGTGGGGTAAGTCATAGGCTGGTCTTCATGCGGCATGTGGGTGTCCGAGAGGAACCCATTTGAAACGGGGTAAGTTGCTCGAGAGAGAATTTATTCCCATGTATAGCTTAGCCTAGTCACTATTACTCTATAAATTATCTATCGAAAGCATGTACTCAATAATTTAGATTGACCCGTATTCTGGTCACATCCCAAGAATCCCCTTTCACTCATAGATTTCTTTGTTATTTCTACTGTGTTTGCTATACTTGTGACAAAACCCCCAAATAGATATTTGACACTTTTGTGTCCCCCTTTAATTTACAATCTTTTTAATCGTTAATGTCTTTAGCTACGACTAGTTAGAACTAAATTTTATTTTTCTATTAATTCTCGAAACCACTCTCTTGGGACTCTACCCCAACCCTTGTTTGGGTTATTATACTATTGCACAATCGTAGACACATGCATAGGAAGTTGTGTTGTTGATTACACAAACATCAAAATGGTGCCGCTGCCGGGGAGTAGTGTTATTTGAGAATTCTAAAATTAGTAGAATTTTTGTTCTTATTAGTTGTAGTCTACTTTCCTTAAAAAAAATTAGTTTTGTTTGTTTGTTGTGTGAATATTTCCGAAAGCATGAGTGTTAATGGTAGAAACGGTTGCCAGGTAGGCCACCAAAATGACATAGAAAATCTCAATGATGTCCAAGAGCCTAACGTCAATGGCCCCCATCTCATGGGAGGTGTTGGAGCGATATGTTTACCCCCAGCCGAGGGAAATGCAGTGTTCCACATAACGAGCACCATGCTGCAACTGTTGCAACTGAAGGGACTTTTCAGCGGACTAGCTTATAAGGATTTTCACGAGCATCTTCAAAACTTTGTACATGAATGTCGACCATTCTCGTTCAAAAACATCTTCCAAGAGTTGGTCTGGTTAAGGCTATTCCCTTTCTCGTTGATGGGAGAGGCTCGCAAGTGTCTAGCCGATCTACCACATCAATCCATCACTTGTTGCGAGGAGTTGGTGACCGCATTTAAAGTTAAATTTTTCCCTCCCTCGAAGATGATGTCGCTGCGTGATATCATCCAGAGCTTTAAACGCCTAGAAGGTGAACCTCTGCAAAAACTTGGCTAAGGTTCAAAAATTTGGTGCTACAATGCCCAACCTACGGTTTGTCGAACAACGTGCTACTTCAATACTTTTTCCAGAGTTTGGATTCGGTAAACAAAGGTGTCGCTGACCAACTCTCGCCTGGAGGCTTAATGCAACAGTCGTATGCAGTAGCAGCCCATGATTTAGATGGTATGACAACCATCAACAGAGCATGGTACACTCGTGAGGACCAAGTCTCCCCTTTTACTTTCAAGCTATCCAAAGAACAGATTGAAAAAGACAATGAGAGAGACCAGAACATGGCCAAAATCATGACACAACTTGATATTCTATCCAAAAACTTCATGGGGCCCGGTGCCCATGGTGTCAACGTCGTGGGAGTCGGGGGAGCCAATCTTGAGGAAATTAAGTTTGAAGCCTTGAATAACGAGGAGGTAAATTTTCTAGCCAACCAAGGCGGTGTATACCGCTCAAATTACCCAAGGTAGGGTGGTCATTAAGGTTGGGCTAGAGACGAAAGTTGGAAGGACCATGATCGTGAATGGAGGGACCGTAATCCAAATTAGAAAGATGGGGAGAAGGATAGATATGTGCCTCCCCATGAGGACCAGAAGCCAAAGGATTCAGACGGTGGTAAATCTGAGGATATGCTCTCATGCATCCTCAACAAAGTTGAAGGGTCAGACAAAATGCAAAAAGGCATGAAAGAAGATGTCTCTACCCTTAGCCAGACCGTTACCTCTCATTCAGTTTCAATCAAGTAGTTAGAGACCCAGATGGGGCATATCTCGTCGCACCTAAATTAGAGACAGTCAGGGGGTTTTTCGAGTGATACCATGGCTAACCCCAAGAAGGTTTAAAAGAGAACTTGCGTCGTGCCACGATGTTAACTAAGGTGTTGTTTGGGAGGCAACCCAAAACCATTTATTGTTTTTTTTGCTTTGATAAAAAATAATGGTGTGTTGATTGTGGAGAGTGAACGAAAAGTGAAGATTGGCGAGCAATAGATTCATTCAGCGAGTTGCCAAAAGGATCGGTGAATCTGATCTTATCCGCCATTTGACTCAAGACACCATCAACATTGGAGTCTGTAAAATTCGGCGAGCTTTGGAAATTATTGGCGAATTGCCGACCATGTCGGCGATCACGATGGGAACCGCCGATTGGACCCCCGTAAACCAGAGGTTCTGCAAATTTTGGTGAAGAAACTAAACAATCGGCGCTCCGCCGAGTGAGTAGACGAGCTTGACTAATGTCGTCGAGTGGGAAAATACTAGACGGTCTTTGCAAGCCAAAGGTTTAAAAATTTCAACTTCATTCACTTTCCCTCACTTTTCATCTGTCCAAACTCCTAGTTTTTGTATTTCTGGCACTTTTGGAGTATTTTGTTTCATTTATTTGTGCACGGATTTGGAGTGCATTGTCGTCTAGCTTCTCGGTAGCATTTCAATCAGTACAAAAGGTTAGCTTCTTAATACCCATAATTATTTAGTCAGCATTATACTCATTTGCACACTCTTTGGTATTGTTAAGATCTGTTGAACCTCCCTGATCGGATAGAATTGGTTAAGTGTCGATTGTTATTCGATAACCTTGCTTAAACAGTGAAATCTTGCTCTTTGATGTATCTGGTCGAGTTAATATGTGATGGGTAATATTCGTATGTTATGGGTCTCAGTTAAATTTGTATTATTTGTGTTTAAATGGTTTTTCGGGGGTTGCGGGGGCGATTTCAAATAGTTGGGTCAAAAGTAGGCACGGTAGGTTCTTCAGCGAGCTGTGATGAGCTTGCCGAACTGCTCCGTTGTTCACCTAAGTAGCCCATCTCGCCCTTACTATCATGCATTATTTTTTGTGGCTGCTATAACTTTCGGCGAGAAGCATGTGAGATCGCCAAGTGCACTCGGCGACTCACCGAATGACACCTTAATCGCCCTTTGTCTGCACCCCTAACTCCTTCTGCACTGTGACCTTCGGCGGATTGTATGTGGCTTGCCGAATGGATTATCTAATTTTTCTGCAGATGAAAGTCTCTATTTTGGTTGCCAAATATGTTCTAAGATTATCTCAATGACTTTGCAGACATGGCCATACCAAAATTTGTAGGAAGGAATATGCCACCCAGACACATAAGAGCACAACAGTTCTGAAGAACTGACAAGAGCAAGAGCAAGGAAGCAAGTTCCAGTAGGAGGATTCACATTGACCCTGTTGTCCCTTCATGGGCTCGAGGTTTCGTCAATGCGATACATGCCTTCAAAGCAGCGCATGATTTGGATAACATGGTTGAGGCAAACATCACTACAGAGAGAAAAGGAAACGAGAACCTGAAGCAGACTAACAACACTCCAAGCACTGATGCCTAGGCATATGGACAGACTGCGTAGACAAGACTTTTCTTTACCTCCCTCTCTGTATTCCTTTAATTTACATTCTGGATAATTTGTTATGTGCATTTGAGGACAAATATTTTTATTTGTGGTGGGGTGAGGCCCACACCTTTTGTGTAGACAGTTGCGTTTGTGTATATATTTAGGCTCTCTGTTTATAAATTGCGTTTACACTGCTTTCTGTGATGTTTGAGCTCATGGCTTCCTTTTGTTTTAAATTACAAAAATGATTTTGACCCTTTTGGAAAATTTTAAAATTCTCCGAAATTTTTTGCCACCTCTCGTGTGTTGAAAGTGGCTATTCTTTTGAAAAATTTAAGTCTCGATTCCCATCAATAGTTGGGTATAGGATGCCACAAAAGATTAGTGGAAATGCTGGTCCAACAAGAATATAAACGATCAACTTGGACAACAAAAATGATCCCAGAACATAAGACATTTTTACATGCTCTCGATCAACAGTTTCTCGTTCCTTGGGGAAGACACCAACAACTTTTGAGAGAGCATCCATATCAGTGCTTTTCCTGCAACCTATGCATGAACACATGAAAATGGAAAGGAAATTCATTAGGAACCTCATGTCCTCATCTATTTGGCACTTTGTACTTTCATGGTTGGTACATTTTAATGGCTGGAAGTATGGCATCTTCACCCAATTTTGGTCACTTGGCCACGGACTAACGGCTTTGCAATTGGTTTAACTTTAAAGTATAAGAACATATTGCTTTTTAGTACAAAAAAGTTGAGGAAAAGAAAAATACTCTTCTTCCTATTCTCGCGCAATCAAGAGTAGTACATGTTGATGCTACACTAATCTTTATTGATAGGACCTGATACAAAATATACCACAATTTCTCATATGATGTAATCCCATCTTGTCTTGTATGAAGTATGTGATCTTTCCACCTGAACGTTGTTTATTCCATCACAACAAGCCGCCTATTCATCACTTTAATTAGAAAGGAGTTCTCAGTCAACATGTAAATAAATAAAGCACATCTACTGGAGATAATCTAAGCTCAAACTAGCTACATAACATGGTAATATAGTTAGACTTGAACAAATGACCTTTACACTCAATGAGCTAAAATTCTCCATTTTACATCTGTTAAATTTATTATAGATAAATGAACAAACCTTATAAGTAATCAGTGCTTTTATATAAGATTTATAGTTCCAGCACATAAATGAAGCAATTGAATTATGTCACTATTTATAATCAACATAGTAACTTCTGAATTCCCATTTAAATAGAGTAATGACATCGGAAGAGAATTAGATAGATGGGACACACTTGCATCCATGCATGTTTGAAAAGTAATCTGAACTGCCTCCATAAACCACCTTCACGTAAAATAGAATCTACACTTTTTATGGAACTATAGTCTAGAGATATTAGATCAACCGAAAATTCAACGTGATTTAAATAATCTGGACAAATGTTTTTGTTGGTTAGTAACCACCATCAATACTTTATTAACACAATGCAGTATTCTCATCAAGTGAATCACATGAAATTATGTTGGTTCCATATCCATATGGCAATGGCTTAACTTAAATGCATAAGTTTATAAGAGCACATGCACACACGTACACTGGCCCCATAATGAGGCTATATGTATGTTCACCTTTGGTAACCTTAAGGTGATACATTGCACCAAGTATTCCCTAAGGGGTGCTTGAGGAAAGGAGTTAAGATAAAGAGGAAGGTAATGTATTGTATGCATTGAATGTGCCTAAAATGTTATAAGTGGCCTTATGTGCTATTATGAATGGTTTCCATGGGTATGATATGTATGTGGTTTATATTGTGCTTAATGTGTTAAAGGTTCAAGAAGTTTCTCTAAAAAGGCATGATGCATGCTTTCCAACTAAATGTCCTTTTAAAAGCATGTTTTTGCATGGTTATCATACTTGGTGCATTCTTGTACTAACACCATTCTTCTTCTTCTTTTTACACCAAGTGTAGGTGGTGGTGGCTAAAGGACTTTCCTAGAAGTGATGAGCTTGGCTTACTATTCCCAAGTTCGAGTGTGTCCTTAAGGATTCAAGGACCTTTATGTTAAAGAGTTTCCTTAAGTTCATTGTACTAGATAGTAATTTCTTTTGTATTGTAAGGGTTGTGTCCCTCTTTTGTTGTAGTCGTGTTTTATGATGGCTACTTTGAGACGTAGTATTCCGATTTTGTATTAAAGGTTTAGATGATATGAATTGCTAAGTCTTGTGTTATATTTTGAAAAGTTTTAAAGTTTCCGCTATTTTTCTATGATAATGCTATGACGAATGCTAAGGGCTTGTATAAGACCTCCGAGAGGTCGAATACGCCGGTAACGACTTGGGGGTGCTCTCGGGTCGTTACAAACTTGGTATCAGAGCATAAGGTTATCTTAGGATTCAACGTCTCATGAGCCACGTCTAGTAGAGTCTTTTTCATCGGTGTGAGTCGCAACACTTCTATGAGCGAGAGGCTATAGAACGATAGAAGTTTCACTTTCTTCATTACTCTTGTGTCGTGCCGTAGAGCTTAACTCCATATTATCTCTCTCTTATTTTACCTTGTCCGGTGGTCTTCTAGATGTGATTAATTAGAAGGGATGATGTTGCAAGGATCGATGGGAGAAAAGGTGAGTTTTAATGCTTATTATGATGTGGTGACTATATGAGTATATATGAAGGTAGTTTTGGAAATCGTATTGTGATGCCAATCATGGCTATGTGTGACCTATGAGGTTGGAAGCATTGCATTGAAAATATTGTATGGTGGCGTAGTTTTCGTATGATAAGATTCGTTATGGTAAGAATGAAATCCTTTTTAGGATGATGAATTGCTTTATGGTGATGGGTAATGATGGTAAAAAGTCATGGTTTAGATTTGAGGAATTTTGATGTAATGTGGTAACTAGTGTGAGTTGGAAGTTGCCCTTTTTGTTTATGAGTGATGCTTCATGGTTGTCCTTGTGTGAATCAGAGTTCTTGTGTAGGCTTGCCCTAGGAACGGAAAAAAGGGGCTTTATTCCATGAGTTGGTATAGTGTTTTGCTCTAAGGTTAAACTTGGAGAGTTGCATGTACCCCTTATTTCATGGGAAGGACAAGAGAATAGATGTTGACCAACTCTAAAGAGGATAGTTGTCTTGTAAGGTTGATCTTAAGTATGGTCATTCAAAGAGGGTGTTTAGATACTACCTAGGCATGGTTGAGCAGAAAGTTACACCAAAGGTGATGATAAGGGTATGATGTGATAAAGGGTTGATTAAGCTCACCCCAAGTGGGGGGATAATGTGCCTAGATGGTAAGGTTTTGAGTGCCCTTAATATTTCTACATTGAACTTCCTTAAGTTCTCCATGTTGAGAACCACTTTGGGTGATAGATATGAAGTGGAGTGGTATAGATACTTACTTTTTTTGGATTATTGAAATCCTCGCCTAAGGGAGTATAGTGAAGATTTAGTGGAGAATGGTTCCTACCTTAATGATTAAAGGAGTTTGCATAACTTGATCCCAAGAGGGGGACATTGTGCTTAATAGGTAAGGGATAGTTCTCTTGGTTACTTTAATGTGCTCTTAGATGGCTTTACCCTAAGTGGGGGATGATGAGTGAGTAGTAAGGTTGTTGATATCCTTATCTTTTCATCCTATTCTTATTCAAGCTTGAGACCAAAGAGTTCCTTGTAGCTTGTTCATGTTTTGGAGTCTTGCATATGATTATGAGTTGCATGTTCTCCGTATGTTTTGCATGTGCTAGAAGACACCATGTTATGCATGTTTTGAAGGATTCTTATTACATAAAAAAAATGGAAATTTAGTAATAAAATTCATGTTTCTCATGTCAATATGCATCTTTATATGGTGAATGCACTCTTGACTTCATGAGGAAGAGAGTATGAGCATGCTTAGGTTAGAAGTTGAGAATTTCTCCTAAAATGAATTGACCTTTGTGTAATGCTTGCTTATGAGTTTTATGATGCCATGTGTGTATGTTGTGACAAGGAGAAGGTAGTCCCTCCTTGAACTTAACTAAACATGGTAATGACAAGTATGTTCTTGATAGTATGATGATTAAATGATAAGACTAGTAGATGATCTATAATCCTCATGTTAAGGTGCAACTAGTATGCTTAATAGCCTGATGAGTGGGAATGTTGATCATGTCTATGTGTGCATTTTAAGCCATGTCATATTGGAACCTATGATGATATAAAAGGGGTAAATATCATGTCATGATTAGGAGAAGGTAGTTCCTCCTATGAACATGAGAAAGGCCTATGTGGTTGATGCATTATGAGTCGGTGAATAAAGTTTATACTTGCTTGTGTTGCATGAGTTGATTTGAAGTGCATGCTTAAATGATTTCGTACGATAAAGTTGTGTGTTGTGCTTTAATGAGATTGTTGCATGTTGTGTTTCTTTTGTGTTCGAAATGAGAATGATGATTATGACACGATTTCCTTGTATGTGCATATTTTCATGGAAAAACAATCGTACTTAAGTTGTATTTTGAGTTTTCATGAACTTTGTTTCTCATGGTTGAACTGTCACCCATAGATGTTGTGTGATGTTGTCTTCATGGGAGTTGTAATGAGCATGCTTGATGTTGTCTTGTTAAAGAAATGTCTTTTTGATTGCTTAATGTATGTGTTGATGTTCATTAAATATGGAGAAGGTAGTTCCTCCTATATTTATGTGAAGTAAAGAGTTTTGAGCATAGTGACGTTGTGAAATAAATTCCTATATGATATGATGATTTGGAGAAGGAAGTTCCTCCAATGAAATAAGAAATAATAAAGTTGATGCATAAGGAGTTGATAGATGTGTTGCTACTTTCTTAAATTGCACAAAGTGGTTTTGAGCCTTTTATGTGGAGTTGATGTTCCTCCTTGATGTGTAATCTTATGTTGATGTTGTATGTTGTGTATTGTGAGCTGCTAGATGCTTCATTGAGTCCTCGGAAGTGTTTTAAGTGTCATTCGAGGACGAATGTTCCTAAGTGGGGGATATTGTAACAACCCTCAAAATGAAGTAGGAGAAAGTAGAGCCTCACGTGGGTTTTATGCATTAATAACTTGTTAAAATAATGAAGAATAGCCTTTTAAGTAAATTTTAAAGAGTTTGGAAGTCAAACGTCAAGGGACGACCAAGACGTTCGGAAACTAGTTTTTACGTGTTGGTGTGTTCTAGTATGTTGTTCATGTTTTTATGTGTTGTTTGGAGTCTAAAATCAGTGGAGGTGACCCTAGTGTCTTAATAAATATTTTTAGGGTCAAAACGTCCGAATACTACTCCCCGGAACCACCCTAAGGGTCCCCGAGGAGGACCCCAACCCTTAGCCAAACAAGCTGCCAAGGCAGCTTGCAAGTTGTGCATGGAGGGAGTGGCTCCGCGTCTCGGACCTGCTCCACCTATGGCCAAAAGTGGCTCCGCATCGCGGATATACCGCGGACTCTACTTTCTCAGAATTTAATTTTTAGAAACTTGCGGGAACACCTCCGCGTCGCGAACTTGATCCCCGACGATATCTGCGAAAATAAAACTCAAGTTTGACTTGTTTAAAAAGTCTAACTAAGTGAGGGGTAGTGTGGCTACTTTGGGGAATTATTATAAACGGTTATTATACCTATTTTAGGATATTTTAATTTGGTTAAAACCCCTAAACCTAGAATTAGACCCCATTCTTCAAATTGACCCTTCCCTCTCAAAAATATATTCTCTCAAAACTCCATGGAAGACCTTGATGAAACTCAAGCTAGAAGATGGGTTTTCAACTGATTCCTTCTTCAATTTCATGGGTCTTCAATAATTAAGGTATGGTAACTCTTGATTCTTGAATAACCTCTCATTCAAGGAGTTCTATCAAAGATTTTCAAAAGTGATTCAAAGAACAAAATTCAATATTTTCAATCTAAACATGGGTCCTTTGTCAAACCATTTTTTAAATCATTCTATTGATGAATTGATGTAGTATTAAGGTTTTTAAGACATACTTCAAAGTAATTCTTGAAGAACCCATGATCCCCTAATTCTCTAAAATTGGCCTAGGATGTGGGTCTTTGTGAATACGATTTCTATTGCTGAAATTATGTTTAGATTAGATTGTATTGATGTTTCCTATGCTTATCGATACTTATTCATGTTGAATTGTTGGTATATTGATTAGTTGAGAATTATGGCTTTATGGGCAAAGTTATGGGTTGATCCCTTTGTTTATAGAATTGTACTAAGATTATGTTTATGTTAGTGAATTACATTGTTGATTCCTATTGCTATCTATGTCAATTGATTATGAATTGTTGAGGATTGATCCATGGTGATCATGGCTTGGAGAATTGGTAAGTTGACCTAACTTCTAGTCTATAGTATGGGAATTGAT
>JAJOOO010004667.1:0-19345 GCA_029582685.1 Solanum piurae | reverse complement strand
ATTGATGACTTGTTTGACCAACTTTAGGGTGCGAGTCATTTCTCAAAGATAGAACTCAGATCATCAGCTCAGAGTCAGAGATAGTGACATCCCAAAAACAGCCTTCAAAACTCGGTATGATCATTATGAATTTGTAGTTATGTCATTTGGACTAACCAATGCTCCT
The DNA here is from genome assembly GCA_029582685.1 of Solanum piurae. NCBI lineage: Eukaryota > Viridiplantae > Streptophyta > Magnoliopsida > Solanales > Solanaceae > Solanum > Solanum piurae. Next base: position 19,179 of record JAJOOO010004667.1, on the reverse strand, counting down.
GCAGCTTTCATGGATTTGATAACAGAGTGTTCAAGCAGTATTTGGACTTGTTCGTTATCGTCTTTATTGATGATATCCTCATTTACTCTAGGAATGAGGAAGAACATGCGAGTAATTTGAGGGTTGTCCTGCAAACTCTCAAGGATCGCCAGTTATTCGCTAAGTTTAGCAAATGTGAGTTTTGGTTGCAGTCAGTTGCTTTCCTTGGTCATATTGTGTCTAGCGAAGGGATCCGAGTGGATCTCAGAAAATAGAAGTAGTGAAACAATGGCCCAGACCGACCTCTCCTATAAATATCAAAAGTTTCTTAGGTTTGGTGGGTTATTACACAAGGTTCGTGGAAGGATTTTCATCGATTGACTAAGTTGATCAAAAAAGGTTAAGTTTCAGTGGTCAGATGATTGTGAGAAGAACTTCACAGAACTGAAAACTAGGTTGACTACAACTCCTGTTTTGACTCTACCAGAGGGTTCAAATGCTTATGTGATCTATTGTTATGCATCCAAAGTCAGCCTAGGTTTTGTATTGATGCAGCGAGGTAAGGTTATAGCTTATGCTTCTAAACAGCTTAAGGTACATGAGAAGAACTATTTGACTCATGACCTCGAGCTTGCAGCATTGTTGTTTACACTTATGATTTGGAGACATTACTTGTATGATGTTCATGTAGATGTGTTCACAGTCCATAAGAGCCTTTAGTATGTGCTCACCTAGAAAAAGTTGAATCTTCGCCAGAGGAGATGGCTTGAGTTTCTCAAAGATTATGATATGAGTATGCATTACCATTCTGGTAAGGCCAATGTAGTAGCAGATGCTCTTAGCAAACTATATATAGGTAATGTAGCACATGTTGAGGAAGAAAGAAAGGAACTAGAAAAGGATGTTCACAGACTTTCTCGCTAATGAGTTTGTCTTATGAGCATATCATATGGTGGTGTAAAAATTTAGCATGGGGCAAAATCTTCTTTGGTAGCGGAGGCTAAGGAAAAGCAAGATAGTGATCAGATATTGCTTCAACTAAAGGGTGCAGTCCATCAGCAGAGAATTGAGGTTTTCTCCCAAGGGGGGAGATGGTGTGCTTCGCTATCAGGGTCGATTATGTGTCATAAGGTGGGTGAGTTGAGACAACAGATTCTTGTAGAAGCCCATAATTCAAAATATTCTATTCATCAAGGCGCCACTAAGATGTACCGTGATCTGTGGGAAGTCTTTTGGTGGAATGGTATGAAAAGGGATATAGCGGATTTTGTAGCTAAGTTCCCTAATTGCCAGCAAGTGAAGGTAGAACATAAAAAACCAGGAGGTATGACTCAAGAGATCAACATTCATACTTGGAAGTGGGAAGTGATCAACATGGACTTCATTACAGGTTTACCTCGTACTTGTAGACAGCATGACTCCATATGGGTGATAGTTGATAGAGTCACTAAGCGCGCCTTTTGGCTGTTAAGACTACAAATTTGGCGGATGATTACGCCAAGCTTTACATTGATGAGATAGTAAGGTTGCATGGGGTTCCTTTGTGTATCATCTCAGATAGAGGTCCTTAGTTTACCTCTCATTTCTGGAAGTCTTTACAGAAAGATCTTGGTACTCAAGTTAACCTTAGAACAACATTTCATCCAAACATGGATGATCAGGTAGTGCGTACCATTCAGACCTTAGAGGATATGTTGAGAGCTTGCGTGGTCGATTTCAAGGGTAGTTGGGATGATCACCTTCCTCTTATAGAGTTCTCCTACAATAATAGTTATCATTCCAACATTCAGAAGTCCCCTTATGAGGCATTGTATGGGCGTAGATGTAGATCTCCAGTTGGTTGGTTTGAAGTACGTGAAGCAGCCTTGATAGGGCCAGATTCAGTTCATGATGCTATGGAGATAGTGCAACTCATTAGAGATAGACTTAAGACAACATAGAGTCGCCAGAAGTCCTATGCAGATGTAAGGAGAAAGGAATTATAGTTCCAAATTGATGATTGGGTTCTTTTGAAAGTGTCACCTATGAAGTGGGTGATGAGATTTGGCAAGAAAGGGAAGCTCAGTCCTAGATATGTAGGCCCTTACAAAATCTTGAAAAGAGTTAGTAAAGTGGCTTACGAGTTAGAATTGCCAGCAGAACTAGCAGCAGTGCATCCGGTCTTTCACATTTCGTTGTTGAAGAAGTTTGTGGGTGATCCAACATCTATTGTAACTTTAGAAAGTGTGGATGTGAAGGATAGTCTCACTTATGAAGAGGTACCAGTTGAAATCCTTGATCGTCAGGTTCGAAGTTTGAGAAATAAAAAAGTCGCTTCAGTTAAGGTTTTGTGGAGGAGTCAGTCCGTAGAGGGAGCTACTTGGGAAGCAGAAACAACCATGAAGGCCAAGTATCCTCATCTCTTTTCTTCCGATTCCATTCCAGCTTGAGGTAGTAGTTCCTCTTCAGTTTTTCAACCATTCATGCATAGTTTCAATCTTAGTATCTTGTTCCTTCCATTTGTACTTGCATTTTCAGTGTATTTTCATGTTCTTGGAACTTAGTTCAGTTAGAAATTAGTTCTAGAAATTAGTGCCAAGGTTTGCAGCTCTTTCGCTCCCTATCCAACTAGTTTAGACTTCATTTGAGGACGAATGTTCCCAAGGGGGGAGATATTGTAACACCTCGAAACCCAGAATTAGAAAATGTAGCAGAGAACCAACAACACCAGGTGAACCATGATAGGGTTCACAGACCGTGAAAGGGACCACGATCCGTCGCCCTATCAGTGGACACCCCAGCCCTGAAGTGGTGGACCATGGGACCCTTCACGGGCAGTGGACCACCACACGAGCCGTACTGGTGCTCGTGGAGAGTAAACTGAAACCACCAGGCTCAGATGTCAGACCACGGGACCCTTCACGGATCGTGGTCTCGACAACGAGTCATGGTGAATTTTGTAAAGTTGGATCAGTGTAGCCCTTGGCCCAAATGAAGGACCATGAGGACCTTCATGGTCCGTGAAGTGGACCGTAGTAGGACGACCAAAAAGTTAGCATCTACTGGACCAAGGACCACGGCTGGCCCCATGGTCCGTGGTCCCTTTGATGGCCTGTCAGAGGGGTCGTGATCAGCCCGACAGACATTTTAAGTAGGGTTGTTTTGGACTTTTCTCCTATGTATTGGACACCTAAACTATGTCGTTTAACCCCTAAACTATGTGGTTTTGGTTAGTTTTAGCCTAGTAAATAAATTAGAACCTAACATAATCAATTATTCACCAAAAATTCATCAATCTTAGAACAAAAACAGATGAGAAAGTCGAACAACCCTAGTTCAAGAACGCAATGAGTTTTCATCAATTCCAGTCCCAAAATCAAAAGATTTCTCCCTGAATTTCATCACTAGGTATGTGGTATTTCACTAGTGGGTTCCTTTCACCCATTAGGTCCCTAGATTTCAGTCAGAATCTTGATTATCTTAATATTATCTAAACCTCAGGTTTCTTGAATGTTAGAAATTGTTGGATTTTAGCTGTTAGAGTGAATCCAAATCAGATTATCATGTTATTGCTTAGTTTCTTGTATGATATTCAGAACCCCAGCTAACTAGTTCTTTTAGTTCATGAATTACACATGCTAGGTCAGTTATTTCGGATATACATGCTTCAATTTAGAAATGTCACATTATCAGTTATAATTATTGCATTCTCAGAGTTTGCATATCATTAATTGAGCTATCCAGTCATAATATTGCTTATATATACATTCTAATTGGAAGTAGCTTAATATCGAGTGGACAAGGGTTCAACATACCCAAATAGTCCCAGAACTACATGCCCCTGTAGGTTTATATGACCCCTCTATGGGCATTACATTTTAGTGATCATGCCAGTCATGCCTCTATACCTCTGGCAGGGTATATTGGGTCCTCTTGATGGGGCGTATACATTAGCTCATGTGGTTTTATGTCGGTTATTATTAGCTCCCATACAGTTAGATTCTATTGCATCAACCATGTTATCAGTTACAATCAGATTTCAGTCTCAGCATGTTATAAACTTGGTAATTGCATTCACCTAGTTCATGTTCAGTAGTCTCAGTATAGTATCATGCTTATCTCTTATCATTGCTTAGCTATATGATTTGTTCAGTTATGTAATTGTTCAGCTTTACTCTATCTTGCATGCTCAGTACCTTTCAAGTATGGACGCATACTCTGTGCTACATCTTTTCATGATGTAGGTTCAGGTTCTCAGCTTCCAGATCACGCATAGATCGTTCCAGATCTTCAGCTCAGCGGTATTCGTGGTGAGTCCTCATTCTCTGAGGACGACATATATGTTTCCTTTGCTTTTTGTCTTAGTTTCAGTTTTTGCTAGATTTAGCTGGGGCATGTCCCAACACTTCTAGTTAGTTAGAGGCTATTTTCAGACATAGTTTGATTCAGCTTTAGCATTTGAGTTTGATTTTTCAGTTGTTATTAAACTCTTAGTTTTTATATATTCAGATAGTTTATGGGCATTCCCTGTCATTTTAGTTTACATGATGATTTATCTTCTACACCGTATTTCTTTACTTCAGTTTATTTAGTATGCTTATGATATGCCAACAGGGTTAGCTTGGGGTCACTCGTGATCCTAGGTCCCGTGTCCGCGTCCTGGGGGGGTAGCTTCGAGGCGTGACACTTCTGAAACTCTATTGTCTATCTATAAAGCCTCTAACTGACAAAGATGAAAGTCGAGACAAGACCCATGACATCCTAATAACTGATATAACTGAAAGTACAAGTGGAACCCTCCAGAAGCAAGGAGTCTCGCCATAGCTAACTCGAATTGCATGTGTTATCAACGAAGCGCATGTTGTTGATCCCGAGTACCTGTATCTTCATCATGAAACGATGCAGGAAAAATGGCTAAGTACATGGAATGTATGAGCATGTAAGGGGAATTTTAAGGCATAAACATAGGCTTGAACTTGATAAAAGGAAACATATACTCAACTCAAGATAAAGCAACAATAAAAGGTGTGATATATGGAATGCTCTTAAAATAATAGATAGCAACTCATTGTATTGAAGAATATAATAATAACTCAGTTTGTATATAAAAATACAATATAACTCTGTGGGCATTTCTCTAACCGACAACCATCACTATGAGCTATGTGATGATATAGCGTCTCACCCACGCTGCCAGAACTGTCCTATACCTTTCCAGGCTATATAACCCCTCAACTAAGTGGATCCACTAGTCTATGCTAAAAATCACTAAGGAATCATCTAAAAAGTATGACCCTTTCTACTACTCCCAAAATATAACTAGCTCATATGTTTAGAAACATAACTCTTTCTCTATTTTGAGATTATTACTCAAAAATCTTTCTCTTAAAAGAGATGGTACTCAAAGTACTAAAAAATCTTTTGGAAATTTTAGTTTCATCTCATCTTATATGTAAAAACACTTATTATTGGGAACACTTTGTTCCCATATATCATTTTAAAGAAAATGAACTCAACTCTACTCTTCCTCAACTCAGTGCTCAAGTCTTTAAAACAAGTTTTAAAACAATTTGTAAAAAGACTTCTTAAAATAGGGTTCATGCCGAATTATGGACGTGAACGACTCAATTCAATGTTTTCAATAACCATACATAGAACTCAATACTTGGAGCTCAACAACTCCAGAACTCAAGGAGTCAATGATACTACTTATCTCAACAATGCTCGACTCGGAGGGTTCATGTGGAATTATGGGCATGAACTACTTAACTCAAGGACTCAAGGACTCAATGATACCTCTCATCTCAAAATTTCTCGACTCATAGGGTTCATGAGAAATTATGGGCATGAACTACTCAACACGTAGACTCATGAATACATTCTCATACTCACTTGATCGAGTCTTGAAATAAGTTATTAGAAATTGTAGAAGACTCCTCAAAAAGACTCAAAGGGACTTTGCTTAAAATGTTCGAAAGAACTCTCAAGACTTAACTCTTAACTCTTCCTTGAATTTGAATTATGAATTCAAGGTTATGATTCATGTTATGAATGATTTCTAGGTGTTTAGAAGTATTTTAGAGTGTTTAGAATCGATAGGGCTTGAAGGTACCCTTTTAAAGGACTCAGACGGGCAAAATGACGGACAAGGGGTGGGGGCAGGCAACCCTGGCACACTGAGTGGCGCAGGGCGCCAGCCCTCTACCTAAAGAGGCATGTTTGGAGTGCACTGGCTGGCATGGGGCACGAGGCCCCAACCCAGAAAACCCCGACGACTTTCTTTGCTCGTTTTCTCACCCTAACTCACCTAGAATCGAACAGTTTCTTCCCCAATCACTTAGATTCGAATACCCAACCTAAGTACACACTAAACTTCTCAATAAAACCCTCAAATCCGAAGTATTTATCTCAATAATTCATCAAAACCCCAACAAACAAGATTTAGAATGAAACTTCAAGAACATTTATCAAGAACTTAAATCTTTCAATCTTTATGGACGAATTCGAATATGAAAATCATGTTTGGCGTGTGGGTGAATGAACCCATCACTATGGAAACTTACATACCTCTGAGGTATTAAACCCATGGAGAAAATCCGCAACAAAACTCAATAATCTCAACCAACGCTTTGATCCTTTCCTCTTTTCTTCTCTTTTTTCTTCTTTTTTTCTTCTTGAACTCTCAACTAAACCCTAGGCGTATATTAGGATTATAAAACTGAACCTAATCAGATTAGACCCCTAAAACCTTACTAAAAATTTATTAAATCTGATTGGGTAAGGAAAAGACAGAAATACCCTCACTATTTTCGGGTAACTTTCCTTAATTGGACAGCCCAACTTCAAACGGGCATATCTCCCTCGTATGAGCTCGAAAATTAGAAAACTTGGTGGCATTGGAAAGATAATTCAAAGACCTTTCATTTGATATCTTATAGGCCACTTAACTCATCCTGTACTGAAAGTTAGGGTCCTTTGAAGTTGGCCCAAAACTGAGAAGAACTTAAAAATGACTTGAATCTTTTTGGAACTCAAGGTGCTACATCTAGTGACCTTAACATATCAAGAAATTTTAAATTACTTGGTAAAATCGTACTCATAATGAAGGATGGTTAGAGTATTAGTTCAATTTTTTTTTTGGGGTGTTACAGAAAAGACCAATTTACCCCTCCTCAAAACGGATGAACTGCCTTAACTGGATAGGCTGAACCAAACGGGCATATCTCCCTCATCCAAACTCAGAAGTTAGTAAGCTCGGCGGCGTTGGAAAGAGGACTTAGAACCTAACTCATCTTTTGCTGACAGTTATGATCATTTGAAGTTGACCCAAAACTCACAATTTAAGGCTAACTCGCAAAATTTTCAATTTAGCTCTTTCCAAATTGGTTCTTGCAATTAATTCTTTCTAGGACCGAGGTGTTACATTTTAGTAGTGTTATTAGTTAGAAATGAACATAATTTTCTTACTCGTATTTAGTTGAATGAAACATTTGAAAGCTAGTATTTGAGTTAAATCCAAATAGACTGGATATGAAAAAATATGTGATGTTATTTAATTTAATTAGTTGCTTAAGAAAGAAAAATGACACACTTTCGTCGATTATTTTTCACGCAAAATTGATGTTCATTCGTTAATCTCTTCTTTTTTTTTAAAAAGAGTAACGACGATCTATTTTTTAAAATGAAAAAGTGAAATAAAGAACATAAATAAAAATAAAAAAATCATAAAATTAGTATTTTTGGTTTAAATGGTATATAAAAAATAGAGTCAAGGGGTTAAAATGGAACAAGGCTAAGATAGACTGTAAAAATGAAAAACGAGGGAAAGTTAGAGGTGTTGTCTATGTGTTTTTAATTGGATTTTGTGTCATTTCATGGCGTGTGAAGTACACACATACCACTTTGTTGATTCTTTGGAAAGAAATGTCTAAATGGAACATGAAAGTAGGAGTTGAATGATTAAAATGGAACAAATTTGAGTTAGAGTGCTAAAATAAAATTTAGTGGCAAGTTTAAGAGTCTGCTTATGTATTTGATCTTGACAAAACAGTCGCACACAATAAGAGAAAAAGTAGAGGAAAATAAAACTTAATGGAGTTGCCATGCGGCCAAACCCCACAAAGTAAAGCAACTTGTATTAATAGGATATTGGAATCTTATTCACGTCGGCAAACATATATCAACAAAAGCCACATTTACTTGAAGCGACCTTTAGTTGCATTAGACACGGTGAGCAAAGAAAATTTGAGAAAAGATTTTTGGCTTCAAAAGTTAATGAAACAAGGGAATTATAGCAAAAAAGAAAAAAGGCAAAACATGCGCAAATATTAAAGCTCCTGCTGAGTTATACAGGCAAAGTTGCCATTCACATTTTGTTGTCACATTGAGAAGTTAATTTTGCAAGGGAGGTAGAATCTTGAAGTGAGTATATATACCATTTGTTTATACTAAAGTTATTTTTTTATCACAAACATCAATATGTCATATTTATAAGATTTTAAGTGTAACACCTCGGATTTGAGAAAATAGAAAAAAAATGCATCTTTCCAGGACCTGGTGCAAGAACCACGGAAGCCACCGACGGTCCGTAGGTGGGGTGGGCACCAAATGGTTATGGTCTCTGATCCCACCCATGGTCGGCCAGGACGGTCCGTGGTTGGACCTACGGACCGTAGGTGAGGGTCAGCAGCCAATTGAAGGGAATTGTTTGTTCGGTCAACTTCAAATGGTCATATCTTTTAGCACAAAATGAATTAGGTGGCCTGTGACCTATTAAATTAAATATAATTGAATCCTCTTTCCAACACCACCAAGTTTGCTAAAATCCCATCTCCGAGTAAAAAGTTATACTCATTTTAGTGAAGCCCTATCGAGCGAATCATGAACAACGAACCCAAACAATGGCCGGTAGTCGTGGATGGGCTTCGTTAGATTTAAGTCAGGGTCGTTTTTGCCCTTTTCCCTACGCGTTGGGCACTTAAACTACGTCGCTTGATGCCTAAAATATGTTGTTTTACTCAGCTTAAGCCTAATAACTTAGTCACACATACCCAGAACCTTTATTCACCAAAAATCATTCAAACTTAAGGGGAAAAAAGGAGAAACATGCAACTCAAACCCCTCTAAGAATGCAACGGGTTTTCTTCAGTTCCAACCCCGAAATCGAAAGATTTCTCCATGAAATTCGTCACCAGGTATGTGGGATTTCACTAGTGGGTTCCTTTCACCCATTAGGTCCCTAAAATTCAGTCAGATTCTTGATTTCGATATCTTGCTTAGACCTAGGGATTCTAAAACCTTAGATAGTAGTTGTGATTTAGCTGTTAGAGTATTCTTAATTAGATTATCAAGTTTTTGTGGAATCGTTGTTTAGTTCTTTGCATGAAACTCAGAACCCTAGTTGTGTAGATTCTTTTAGTTCATGAATTATACAAGCTAGGTCAGTCAAACAGATATACATGCTTCATTTTTCGAATGTCACATTATCAATATATAATTGTTACATTCACATATTTGCATGTCAGTATTTTGAGCTATTCAACATTTATGTATTTCAGTTATGTGTGTTAGATATACATATTCAGTTGGGAGTAGGCTTAGCACTGAGTGGACTAGGGTTTCAACGTATCCTCATAGTCCCAGAACTATGTGCCCCTATAGGTTAAGTCCCTTCTGTTGGGCATCAGTTTTAGTGATCACGCCAGTCATGCCTTTATACCCCTGACAAGGTATATCAGGCCCTTCGATTGGGTGTATACATCGGACACCACGGTTAGCGCACGTGGTGGATATGCCGGTTATTAGTAGCTTCCACAGTCAGACTCTAGTGCATTCGACCCGGTTTTCAGTTATACTTCAGTATTTAGTCTCAGCATGTTATGTACTTCGTCATTGCATTCAGTTCAGTTCTTTTCAGTCTATTTCAGTATTTCCAGCATGTTCAGATTATATCATTGCTCAATTATGCTTTGTTCAGCTTATATGTTTGTTCAGCTTTTGTCCTATCATGCATGCTCAGTACCTTCCAAGTACTGACGCATACTCTATGCTACATATTTTCATGATGTAGGTTCAGGTGTTCCGCATTCAGATCACGCATAGATCGGTTCTCGATCCGTACTCACCAGCATCAGTGGTGAGTCCTCATACTTCGAGGACAATCGACATGTTTTAAGATTCAGTCTTTCATTTCAATTTCAGTTTTTCTAGGGTTAGCTGGGGACATGTCCCAGCAACTCTAGTCAGTTAGAGGCTTTTTCAGACAAAGTTTAGATTCAGCTTTAGCATTTTAGTGATTGTTCAGTATCACTAAACTCTTATTCAGTAATTATATATTCAGACCAGTTTTGGGTATTCCCCACTATTTAGTTATCTCAGATTTTAGCTTCCGCATTAGTTCATCTTTTCATAGATATGTTCAGTTTGTTTATGATATGTCAGCTCAGGGTTAGCTTGGGGTCACTCGTGATCCTAGGTCCCGTGTTTACGTCCAGGGGTAGCCTCGGTGCGTGACATTAAGTTAAACGTATATTTTTGAATGATATTGTGAATTAATTAATTAGAGAGAGTAAGCTCACAATTTATATGTAATAAAATTATTAAACAAATGTTCTTTAAAGATTTCCTAGCTATGTGTCCATGCTCCCGCTTACTGATAACATTATGTAAGTTTAGAATTTTCTTTATACTTTCTATTAAACGCGTAGATGTTTGATTCTTTTCATACTTTAAAGTTGAGAATGCTATGATGTGCTTCAAGTGATATAACCACATTAAAGTTAAAAGAATTAAGATTTATTTAATGTTGAATGAAATGGTAATCACAAAAAAGGTTACGAGTAACCATATATAAAGGATTATTAATTTTGCTATAATAAGAGACAACATGCATGATAATCGTACAAAGGATTATTATTTTTGTCATAACGAGGCACAACATATATATGAAGGATAACCGTATAAAAGATTACGAACAACCGTACAAAGGGATGATAATTTTACCATAATGAGTCAAAATAGGAATGGTAACCGTATAAAGAGTGATGAGCACTCATACAAAGGGTTGTTCAAATTGTCATAACAAGACACATAATAATTGGTAGCAGTATAGAGAGTTATGAGTAACTATATAAAGGGTTACTAACTGACAGTAATTGGGGATAATTAAGAAAAGTTCAACCGACTAGAATTATTTTAAAGTAAAAAAGGAAAGAATATACTTAACTAAGATATACTTAGTGATGGTTGCTTAAATGTGATAGATATAATTTGTTTAATGAGTTTTTATAAATTTCTCACTTTCAGAGTTTATGTTATTACATACATATTTATTTAAACCTCATTTTAACTTTGAGGAGAATATTCAGACTTTGGGTACCTTTGAAGATATTCTAGGGGAAAATTTTAATGTCCAAAAGTCTTGCGTCTAGATTTTGTTAAATATATTCTTGTATACATTTGAGTGATAATGTGTATTTAGTCTGTATAATGATTGTTTATATGTGATATGATTTGTATTAGTTATCATTTAATGATTTCTGATTAATTATTGTTATTAAGCGTTTATATATCTATTATAGAATTTATGCTTATTTAATCTTGAATTTATCTGACTTAAGATAAGTGATTTTTAGATAATTAATTACGTTAGATTTACAACATATTGAAATTCTGATGATTCGAAACTTAGTGAACTTTCGATTTTGAACCGGATATGAAATGAATACTGACATAGTTGATTGTTTTAAGAAATAATATGTATATGAATTTAGGCTATAATTATGTACATAATTGTCTCATGTAACTTTATACTCGTTTAAATCAGTATGTCAACTGCTACAAAAAAATATTGTTGTCAAGCTTAACAAAAGTGATAAGCTTAACGGTGATAACTATGAAATATGGAGCATGGAAATTCAATTTGTTGTGGAAGAGCAAGAGACTTGAATCTTTTAATGTGTCTATGACACTTCATGGAAATAGTGATACTCCTCAACATGAGGATAGATCTTGAAGCACATCAGGCATGAAAAAAAAAAGAATTCTCTTGCTCGCATAATGTTAATGAGCAACATGAATAATGATATTATGAGAGAATTCCGATAATATGACGATGCTAAGGACATGTGGTCCACATCACAAGAAAAGTTTGGTCATACTTCAGTTGTCAAGTTAAGGGCCCTTGATCATAATATGCATAAGCATCTTCGTCATATGCCAAATATGGTGAATGACCATCGTAGAAGGTGACAATACTCTAATGAAAAGTGAAGGCTTGAAAGACTAACTAAGGTGGTAATCGATGATCCTTCAAGTGTGAAAGGCAGATTCAATGGAATCTGTCGACTGAGGTTCAAACACCTGAAGCCTAGAGAAAAAGAAGGGTGAGCTAAGGAATAGATGGTGATCCACCGATCGTGTTCGAGGAGCTCGACTAATGTCACTGAGTTGGTCACACGTTGATTTTTGGACCAAACTTTGGGAAACTATAGATAGCTCAAAGGAGAGAGTTTTTGAAATGCTTTTTGGAGAGTTCTGAGAAGTGAATAAATTGAAAGTTTTTGTGTATAAGATATTTCACCTTCTGAAGAACATCTTGAGTTTTGGGATTTTCTATTTTATGTTTGCAATTGACAATTGGAAGTTGAAATTAAAGTGGGTGTTGATTATAATTGTTTAATTTCATCACATTCATGGCTTTTCTCATGATAGGTACAATTTCTTTACTTTTTGTGATGAGTGACTAAAATCCCAATTCTAGGGGTGCAATTATGGGATTGAGTGTTGATTTAATGTAGTGGGTATTGTGTTTTGCTCTATTTTATTGCTATACATGCATGGATTTGGAACAATCATTATGGGGTTAATTCATGGGTTAAAGTTGGAAACTTAATTCCTATTCTTGATCTTCGATTGATGCTCGGAAGAGATTAATTGAAGTGGGTTATTAGTTTGATACATGCAATTTAGGTTTGATGTCTATGACTTGCTTGAAAATAGAGGTTATGGGTCGGATCTAATTGCTCAAATCCGCTTGAAGGAGAGATTCACGTAAGGTAATGGGTTGATATGTAATTCACATAGATAAGACCGAAAGGAGATTCTATGAAATGGTGCTATGAGATCGAAAGATGATTAGTGTCATTGAAGATTACCCGGCATATTCATGAGTATTTAGTATAATTGAGCAACAAAACTACCCCTATGTGACATTGATTCCAATCCCCGCACCCCTAGTTATTCACTTAATTGCTTGATTCCTTGATCTTAGTTTAATTGTGATACTTGACACATTAAACTTTTTGAAATTTGGTGGAATTATCCACTCTCTTGTTCTAACATACTACAATGCATATGTACAAATTTTCAATTTCCTAGTTAAATTCATATCACTAAACCATTTCTTGTGGGATTCAACCCCGACTCTTAGTTAAGTAATTTTATTGACAAAGATCGTTTACTCTTCGAATTTATTTTTGAGAGTAGTTTGAGTGTTATCAACACTAGAATAAAAAATAAATTTTTGAATGGAGATATATAATATTTGAGTGAAGCTATGTTATCAGCTTATCATTTATATGATGGAATTCCTTTATGAAAAATTATTCAAGTACAAGTACCCCTTCAACTATACGCGAAATCCCAATGACACACTTTAACTATACATGAGTCATCTTACCCCCCAAAATTATTTTTTAAGTGTAATAAACACACCCTTAACACAACCTAAAACATATATAGCCACTCACATGATGGGAGGTGTTTTACACTCGCCTCCAAGTCATCATTATGTCAGCATCGTCAAAAAATGACCAGATCTACAAAAAAAAAATATAAAATTCCTTGTCATTTGATTCCTTCTTCTTCATTATCAACACCAACTCCATAACCACTAAACCCACTTATTTTAACCATTATAACTCTTAACAATTCAATATCTACTATCAATTTTATTTTTCTTTCAATCCAAATAATCCAAAAAAAATTCATATAATATGGTCCAAAATCTCCATTGAAGAAACTACATAAATTTTAAACTCTAATTCGAGAAGAATTCAAAATTGGGGTCATTTTTTCCTGATTGAATTTGGGTTAAGATAAAGGCTGATTGAAGTGAGAAGGGAAGAGAATGAAGGAGGGTGTCATTGATGGAGAACTGAAGCGGCATGGAGGTTGGGTTGGGGTAGGGGTGGGATGTCATATTGTTGGAGAACTGAAGCGGGGGGGGAGGCAGGAGTGGGGGTGTGGGTGGGGCGGGTGTGTGGGCGGGGAGGGGTGAGGGCTGGGGGTAGGGGTATGACATGGATAATTGAGGAGGGGATGATAAAATTATTTATTTTTAATTTTTTTTTAAAAAAAACTCTAATTTAAATTATGATCTTTATATGTTGCCTAAATTAAATTCCCAATATGCAATTTTTTTCTCATTAGCGAATTTCAAGTTATGTATTTGAGTAAAAAATGAAAAAGAAAAAAACTTCTTTCAATACTATACAAATTAATGAAAAACATTGAAACAAATTCTTTGACAATTTAAATATGTTGTGAAAATTAAAAAAAATTGACTCTATTTCATAAAAGAAGAAATTTAATTAAAAAAATATCAATTTAAGTTTTAAAGTTAATTAACTATCTCTACTAATTTATTATAAAAATATCCAATTAAAAATGAATACGTGTCCATATTAATCAGATTTTAATACCTTTTTTCCGTATCTCACATTCTTCTAAGAGAGTGAACACACTCTATGTGCCACCTCAGCACAAAAGGGTGCGTCATTACACATAAAAATAATTCAGGAGGGTAATAGCTCTCATGTATAGTTAAGGTGTGTCGTTAGAATTTCGCGTATAGTTGAGGGAGGTACTTGTGCATTTTTCGGGGTAAAGTGTCTTATTAAAGTCATGTCATGAATTTTTAAAGTGAGAAGATTTCACTTGATCTTGTTATTCAAAATTCAATATGTGTTCATCTAGTGGATGATTTACAAATTAGCTAAATATAATGAAGTTGGATGATAATGGTGCTAAGTGATAAAGTAATTTCTTACCAAGTATTTATTTAAATTTTAAGTCAATGAATGTCCATTTAGTGATTACATTGATTTGAGAGAAAGAGTAATATAACATCTTTTAAGAGATGGAATTATCTCCATCAATTGGGTGAAGTTTGAAGTGAATTTGGTCAATTCTTTGACTAAAGATTTGGGAAAATATTAATAAATGAAGCTTCAAATAGGACTATTGTCAAGTTGTATATCGAACATGATGATAATCCAATCTATGTGATTGAAAATCTCATGAATAGGTTCATATGCATAATAACAAGTCATTGTTTGATCTTTTGCACTATAAGCTTTTGTCCTATCTGTGATTTATTATGATGTGCATTTAGTTAAAATGTGTAAGGAAAGAGAGGTTGAGTTGTAAACTCTTAATCTATTACCATATCCTTTATAGGTGGTGTATTGCTCTACTATTTACACTTGATGGATGGACCTATGTGGGTGTGAATTGTGCCGCTTCTACGAATAGACACATTTCTAAAGCACTCATGAATACCAAGAAACGTACACGACTTCTTTGTTTAAAACTGTGATAACAACAAAGATTGTGCAAGTATAATGTGATAGAATAAGACTCTAAGCTTGCCAAAAAAGTTTTGGTCCCTGGAAGTTCTACACTTCACCATTTGTTCGGTTAGTGTAATCTTATTTTTTCTAGGTCTGATTCATAGTCTACAAGACACTAGACTCGACACATTATTCATCTTTTTGGAAACTCAACAATACTTATATTTTATATATAATATTGGGAGAAGGCACAAGTATAATATTGTACACCTTTTGAACTCATTTTATATATAATATTGTACACCTTTTGGCTTATGTGGTACACCCCGTGACTCCACGCACTTGAGACGCGTGGGAGATATTTGGATGCCACGTTAGCCAAAAAGGTGTACAAAATTACAAAAAAAAAAAGTTCGGGGGGATAATAGGACCTTGGTTTAGTTAAGGTGTGCCTCTGAAATTTGAGTCATAGTCTAGGGTAGTACTTCTACCTTTTCCCTATAATATTCATTAATTTTCGTTTTAAGATATATGGGAAATATTGATAAAATATCTTTATTATATTAAAAAGTATAAGACTAATCTTTGAGATTCTTTATATCTATTATTAGTGTTGGTCAAAAGAATTAATTATATATTATTGTCTCATATTATATAGCCTTAATGGTATTCTATTAAAAAATTTAATACGGTTATTTGGTTTAATATGATAGTGAATTAATTGTCTTTATTGCATTCATCAAATAGATTGTAAGCAGATTTGAAAGAAATATTTGATAATTGGGTTAATAGCCTTTATTTTAATTACTACTCATTGAATGTCATTTTGTGCAAGAATTTGGAGCTCTCAATTTGTGATCTCTATGAGCGAATGTTGATAAAATATCGTTATTATATTAAAAAGTATAAGAAGAATCTTTTGGATTCTTTATATCTATTATTAAAGTTGATCAAACGAATTAATTATATTATTATTGCCCCATATTATATTGCATTAATGATATTTTATTAAGAATTTTTCAAACAATTATTTAGTTTAATATGACAGTGAATTAATTGTCTTTATGGCATTTATCAAATTGATTGTACACAGATTTGAAGGAATATTTGGTAATTAAGTCAATATCCTTTATGTCAATTACTACTCATTGAATGTCATTTTGTCCAAAGATTTGGAGCTCTCAATTTGTGATCTCTATTAATAGTAAAATTGTGGTTTTATCTAAGGAACTGAAAAATGAATAACAAGAAAACATGTTTTCTTATTTTGTATTGTTGTGTTTTCATTAAGTAAAATATTTATTTTTTAGGTTCTGGATCCTAGTTTTAATACTATAAGAGATTGTTGAATCATGGAAAATATACCTTAACCAGTGAAATATCCTCAAGGACATTGTCATAGGCACGCCTCAAACTAGGAGAGTTTCGTGATTTTCAATATCAACATAATTTATCTTTTTTTACATCTTATGATAATGTTAGTTTTATAATTCATGAATTTGAATTCCCAATATTTTAATTGTTATATTGTAGATTTAATTCGTGTTGCATGAGACAACCGAGGTTATTACATCTTCTTTTGGAAAGATTTTTGATGTTGCATACTTAACAATGGTTGAGATTCCGTAATCAGTCAGGCAACGAATTTTTAATGAGTTTAAGAAATATATGAATTTATTATTTCAATTAAAGAACTATATGTATTGTGATTCATTCCTAATGTGAAATATTTTGAAAATAAATTTATGAGAAGTGTGTATTGTTTCCCCCTCATGACAAGCAAATCACAACTTACTGTGAGAAAAGAGTAAGTCATAGAATATCAGACTCGTTTATAATGATCACTAAAAAGGTAGGATTCCTAAGTGGTTTACCCAAGTATATACGAAGATCTTTGCCAACAGTGAAGTAATCATAAGTTTTTTTTAAGAAGAGGAGTAAACAGAGAAACAAAGCTTGAGCATTTATGAGAGGGAGATCCTAGCAAACATGACGTGTTGTCGACATAGTGGAACAATCAAATTTATTTTATTTTAGAGTGAACTTCGAATTATGACTCTAATGGTAGTTTACTAATTTTAACGAGCTTCATATAAATTAGGGTAATATTGTTAAATGGTGTTATATTAAAAGACTACTCAAGGGGTTTTTCATTGTAGCACACTGAAAACATCTTTCAATTTGAGCTTCAGGTATGATTTTGTCTCTGCCTTTATTAGTGATTTTAGTCTTGTCGATATGAGAATATTATGATGAACCAATGATCAACTAATTGAATAGGATAATCATTAATAACATATAAATGAAATATGATAGTTGATTTCAAAATTTGTTGCTTAATCGAGCACTACAAAAAAACCCTGAATTGCCAACAAAATTATTGGTTGGTAAATTGATTAAATTGGTTAGCAAATAAATTTTCCAACTGAATACCAACTAATGTTAATCCGTTGCTAAGAAGCTTGTCACTAATTTTTACCAATCCATTTCAGTTAGTTGGTAAAATTACCGACTAAAATTCAGTTGGTAAACACATAAACAACTTGTTGGCAATTGTTGAAATGTAGCCTTCGAATTTTCGTTGGTAATTTCACCAACCAATTTTCGGTTGGAATATTGTTGGTAAGTTTACTAACGAAAAGCAAAAGAGTTAGTAAATTTGGTTCTTCATTATTCAATTTTGTTAGTGATATGTTGGCAAATATACTAAAATAAAGTAAAATATTGTTACTATTCCGTTAGCAATTATATAACAGATAACAACTTGGTTGGTAAGTTCGATAGTAAATTCACCAAAATGTATTGGTAATCGATTAGCAATTTCAGTTAAGAAAAAAAATGTGTTGGTATTTCATTAGTAAATTACCAACGAATTTTAAATTCGTAAGTAAGTATGACTATCTACTTTTGTAACTTACGTTACTAATTGGTTAGTATTTTAGAAACACAAAAAGCTCATTACTAATTCGTTAGGAAGCTTACTAACTGATTGTTAATTTATTGGTAGTGTATATCATTTATGTTCAATATTTGTTCAGTGATTGATTGGTAATGTATATTGCCATATTACTGACTAAATGATAATTCGATAGTAAAGTTTCACTTTATATATTTATATTAATCAATAGCTTTTACGAATCTTAAAAAGTTCGGAAACATAAAGTGGTTCTTTGATAAATTATAACTTGAATAAACAATTCAAAACCAAAGATGAAGAGTTCAAAATAAATACAGAAACAGGCAATGCAAAACCTAAGATGAAGAGTTCAAAATAAATCCAAATAAGGAAAAAAACAATGCAAAATCTAAGATGAAGAGTTCAAAATAAATCCAAATACGAAACAAACAATGCAAAATCTACTTAGGATAGTTTGAAAAATTTAAATGACTCATATCATTATTTGATAATGGGTCATGTCTAAGCTAAGATGGTGTACCAGTTGGAGGTGTGCCAGTGGGCAGTGTACTGAGGGGTGGTTTAGGCAGCCCAACTATGAGGATGGGCAAACGTTCTTGGAGAATCTTATCAACTTGCTATTGCATTTCTAGATGCATTTCATGTTTCATTTCTTCACACAATTCATGTCGTATCTCTTCTCTCATCTCATGCTTCATCTCCTCCTTCATTTCTTGAACATATTCCTTCACT
>JAJOOO010004666.1:0-17180 GCA_029582685.1 Solanum piurae | reverse complement strand
GCGACAAAGTAAATCTTGAATGAATAGTTAACTAGTAGTACCAAAATCAAATTTATTTTTTATCTCCAAGTTGCAATACTAGCCACTAAATACAAAAATATCAAAGCAGGTTGGACATGGCTAGCTAGGCTATTCATATTACTACTACTACATAATATCACCTAGTAGTAGCATATATATGACAAAAATTACATCACAATTTAATACAAATGCATAAAGCCCAAGTACTAGTTATAACTATAGCTAATTTCTAATTTACATTGCCTTTTTTGTTCTTCTTTTTGAAGTTAATTAACTAGATTTAAACAAAAGTAAAAATTAATAAGTTCATTTAGTCATACCACACATGATTTGTAGGCAAATTCTCCAACAACTCTGGAACATAATCTTCTCCAACATAATCTTCAAACGATAGATCCGAATTATCGGTCATCGTTGTTTCATTAGTACTATTCATATAATTAGGTACTACTTGATGATGAGTAGTACTATCTACCTCAACAATTTGTTGATCATATCCTGGTGGCGACTCTGAATAATAAAATTCCTTTTTCTCACTGTCAGCAGTACGGATATTAGTATCGATTACCGGGTAGTTAGCGTGTTGGCCAGTGAGTTGTTGGACTAAAGCTCTGAATTCTTCAGCACTTGTGTTAACTTTCATTGGATTTGAAATATAAACAACTTTAACTGGCTTTTTTTTGGTGTTTTTGGGATGTTTGTTTGCTTTTTTTGAATGTACACTAAGCATTTTATCCATTGAATATATTTTTTTGTGCTTGTTTTTGCGCTATTTAGGGAAATGGAGATTGGAGAAGTTGGGTTTTTTCTAGGAAAGGGAAGGAAAGAAAAAGAAAATATTGGAGTGAAGAAAGGGAAAGAGCCAAGTGGATGGTAAATGGACACAAGAAATGTAGTACTTTAAGTAGATAGAAAGGGAGTTAAGAGAAAGGAGGGTTTAATTTTTCCCAAGGCTCATTTTATAGAGAGTTGTCGTCACTACATAAAGACAAAAAAAGCCTATGATATGTCGTGTTTATAGATTTAGAAAAAGCATATAATAAAGTATATATCAAAGAGGTTTTTTTTTTTTTTTAGGTGATGAAAAAGAAATGAATTGTCATAAATATATAAATATCATAAAGACTGCGTAAGAAGGTGTTGTGAAAATAATAGTAGTTGATACAAAGAGGTTTTATTAATCTTGGTTTACCGTAAGGATTGATATTAAGCTTTTGCTAATACAATATTGAATTAGGTTCGTATATGATGTAAATTCTTTATTAATGATATTGTGTTATCTAACTAAGTGCAAATTGATACAATGTCAGTTGAGGTCCATATATGATGTATGTTCTTTACTAATGATATTGTGTTAACTGACTAAACGCGTTGAGGAGAGATAATAAGACATGACATGGTGTATTTTTAGATTGCTGATTGAGGATATGACATTAGATCAATAGAATGGTGTGTAGATTGAATATTAGGATAGAAGATTAATACGTAATGGAGTATTATATTGTTTTTCATCGATTCAACTTTGTTGGTGTTTGTCGTTATACTAGTTGTACACTGTTCATAGTTATAGCACTTGGCATCTATATATCATTATCTATTTCTTGTGTTTTGACTACTGCTTTATTTTATTGTTATTCTTATTCCCTTTGTAGTAGATTTTGCACGATTTTTCTTATTTAATTGTTATGAAAATAAAAGCACGAGAAGAAAATAAAACATTTGTGCTGTTTTGTAACGCACGCATTTGGAAGGAGCGTGGACCGTAGTTGTAGTAGAACAGCCATCATGCCCCAATAATCTTACACGTGGCAGATGAAAACGAACACCAAGCCTATGACGTCATACGTTTGCCAATAGCTGGCGTCACTGACTCAAGTCGCGGTCACGACTTCATTATTCGGGTCGGCTTTTTAAGTCCACGGTTCAAGATATAACTCCAAATGGTCCTAAATGTTTTCTTCTTTTTAATATCTTACCGATACTTCTTTTGAGGTCTAATTGATTCAAATACATACCGTAATTCGTAAAGTTTCACTTTAACAGTTTACACCTCTTAGCAAAAGTGACACCTTATTAAAAATTTAAACTTTAGACATCTGATTAAAAATAAGAAATATTTACGTCTCGCAATACAATTTATTGTGATGGTCCCAAATGGATGAAGTGTTATCATGTCAAAAAAATTAGAGATATTTCGCAGAAATGTCCTAAATTCTACTTTCTTCCTTAACATGGTTAGCCTGTCCATTTTAAACATAGTCCGTGATAGGGATAAAATATTAGTTTTAGATTTAATAATTTTTTAAAAACTAGAATTTTTATAATAGAAAATTCTATATGAAGGAATAAAACGTCTCCAGATAAAATAATTTTATTCTAAGAATTCGAATAAAAAATCTTTGATTAAGAACGGAAAAAATAATATATATCCAATTTTACTCGTACGAATAATATATAGTAGTTGAGTAGATATGGGAAGATAACTATACTCTTATTTTCAAATTTGTTTTGGTACATTTTGTTCACATATAAAATATGAAGAAACATGAATATTTTATTGATAAACATTGTGAGTATAAATCCATTTATTCTTTGATTCATCTCTCATAAATTTATTCATGGTTCGAGGACCGTTTATGGCATATATCTCAAACTTTTGAATTTGAACTCCTTATGAATATTCTATGAATTTATGGGATATTCAAGATTTCTTTTCAAGGGAATATAGTATGTCCCTTTATATATAGACATGAACTAGGGATTAAGATTGAGTAGCTTCCAAAAATTCTAATTGAAATTGAACACACCTTGTAGAATCCCCGAATTGAACACGTCTTGTAGAATCCCACAAAATTTCAATGTCTACACATTCATTATAATTTTAATTTAAAATTATCAGATTCAAACATCTTTTTTTATTTTCTTTTAACTCCATGTCAAGTATAATCTAGCTAGCCACCAGCGATAATTTACGTAAAGACCTCATCAACGTGATGATTTGTCACATCATATATCAAAAGTTGATCCTGTGTTATATAGCACAGATAATTAATCCACTGATAGCAACGTACGTATATATATGGCTCAAATTCAAGTTCACAAGTGTTGCATTGTTATATTAGTACTATTTAATTAATTCGAACATCAATATATTCATATCTAAAGTACTTAATTAGTAACCACTAACCAGTAATTTTGGAAGGGATAGTCTGTTCGTAAGTCGTAACTAGTAAACTTTTTGTTTTGTGATGAAGTGATCACGAATTTGAACGGTAAAAATAATCTTATATAGTAATACAAGATAAAGTTATATATAATAAATCATTATAATTCTATCTTGCTTCAAATTCGTACATAGTGAAAGCTTACTAACTATATTGTTTAATTTTTTTTCTTTAGAGCCAAACATAAAGGGGGAAAAAACAGTAAAACAGTACGAGTTTGAAAGTTATTTGTCAACATATTTTTCTTCTTTAACTCATTAGACTTTAATTTGCCATATGTCAGCGATAATTAGTTCATTACTAAAAAATTTAAAAATGGAATCCATCATGTACTAATGTCTAAGTTATTGTGAAAGTCCTCGAAAATCGTAACTAAAAGCATGTTTTGTTGTTGTGTGATACTGATGATGTCAAACTCGAAATCTTTGATTAAGAATGAAGAGATCTCAATATAAACTTCTAAAATATCTAAGCTTTAGTTAACATAATATATTATATAATGATTTTTATGTGATCAAATTCAATATAAAGATGGAAGTTAACTTCTTGCCATATTTTCTACAGTAGAAAAAGCAGTTTGCAACGTGTTCGCAAATCAACCATGCAAGATTATTGATTATATTATATATTATATAATATAGTACCAAGTGTAATAATAAAACAAGTAATATATGTACGTTATATTTTTAAAATATCTTTGACATAAAAAAGTTATTAATCATTTTTGTGGATCCTACTATTCACAACAACAATGTAGTTAAGTACCAAGTTGAGGGAGTTAATGATATGCGGCACCAAGGGACCCCTAATTTACTAGCACAGTTGGCCAGGATATAGATGCCATAATTGATGTACTCGATTTATTTTATGAGATATTTATTCTATCTTTTGTTAATATAAATATCAAATAATTTTGTTCATCAATGTAAAAAAAATCATCTAGTGTGATTTATTTGTATTGAGATTTGAACCATAGCTTAAATAGAAAATTTTAATAGCTTAGGTAGTTGACTATTTGAACTTTAATTTTATTGATGAGGGTTACGTTGAATTCTCTACGTAGTCAATTCAACCCCCACTTTTTCATATTTACTTAGGTCCTTCGTTTTCTACCGAATCCACAACCATGCTATTGGTTGAAAACTTATTATATATATATAAATCAAATTAGTAAATTTCGAATACCAAACCACCTAAAAAAAAAAGTAACAAAATAGAGTAATATATGTATATATAGTACGTGCCTACTTCTTGGACCACTCTTTTTTTTTTCACAACGGGCTGTCATTCAATGGCAAAAGCTGTCAATTTTTTTTGAGGAAAAAAAATTCCATAGGTTTAGTCATGTTGGTCACGTAATTCACTTGAAGAGTTTTCAAACACTTGATTTTTTTGTCTATAAATAGAAGAAAAACTAACAACAATGACAGCAACAACAGAATATGTTTGATATTTTTTTGGATATTTATATTCAATCAACTTCAATAAAACCTTATCGTATCATACAAGAATAGCAAGATTTGGGCATCCAAAACTTTGGAGTATATGCAATTATATTGTTTTAATATTAGTATATATGCAAAGTCATTCTTGGCAAAATAAATAAATTAATTAATTTGACATGAACTTAATTAGAATAAAAAAATTAAAGACTCAAATAAAGTAACATTCAAGTTTATAGTTAAACTTTGATAAAATAATATATGGACAATCTCTTAATAAATTTTATTTATAGATACTTAAACTATCGTATGTTCCGACTTACGAGTGAGCTCGTTAACATGTGAGAAAGTATTCATATTAGCTAGGCACTTCCGACTCAAGTTCTTGCGCGTGTTCTCAAGCGTTCAAGTTAACTATCACATTCTTTAATTATATGTGTTAATCTCAATATGTCGTAAAACCTCAAGCACATTTCAATTGAAACTAATACGTATAACTAAATGATATGACATATTTTAAGTGATTAACTTATCTATTTACATAATGGGCGCTTGAGAACACTCACATAAGTTTTTTCAAAATTTGAACCACAAGTACTATATGATAAGCTAGAATATTTCATCATGTGTATGCAAGATGTTCAATCGAAACATACTATAACTTAAATATCAAAATAAAATTTACTAATAAATTTAAGAGATTATCAATGCATTCAAATGACAATATTGACACATGATCGATGTAGAAAGAAACTATTACATCGCACGTGCTTTGACGTTTTAGAAGAAATACAAGGATTTTGTTGAGACACGATATTGACCTTAATGCTGGGAGGCCCCCACATTTGTGGAACAACTCATCAACAACAATATACATGACCACCCACCCCACCACCTTTGGGTATTTGTGGCGAATTTAGAATGTATGGGTTGAAAAACTCAGTAATTTTTGTTAAAATTGTATTAAAATATTCCTTAGATATTTATTAATATTTGACTGTTGTGACACCCGCGAGGCAGCATGGGTCACATAGAAAGATGAATTTACTTTTTGGCGGACTAACTTCTGAGACATGCATAATATAAGTTCACAAATTTCTGAGCTCGTTAATGACATAGATCAAGAGATTTGTTGACTCAATTATTATTATATATTAGTTTGAGCTTACACAAAAATCATAAACTTCAAATTTTAAATCGGACAGATATGCTTCCATTCTCCGAGATATTATACAATCAAGGAAGCAAGATCAAGTAACGATGGAATTATGGAAAAGAAAAAGTTTTCACGTAAGCCCTTACCTTGTTAAATATAATATATAATATGATATAAATCAATCAATCAATCAAGTCAGGACTAGTATTTGTAGAAAATTTATTCAATATTCGTGTAATTATAAGCATTGTAATTACGTGACTAGCTAGCAAATCATAGCTACATGTTCAAATTAACCATAAAAAGCCTCTAAAAGATAATGCTATGATTATAGGCCGGTGTAGTTACAAATCCATCCGCACAGTAACTTTTGCTCATATCCAATAACATGCTCACAAGTCACAACGACGATTAGTTACCTCCCACCGACACATGAACCATATAACTGTGTTCAATACAAAGTCATCCGAATACAATAACTTTGGCTTAAATCCAATAGCATGCTCACATAAATGCGCAAAAAGTTACAAATCCATCCGCACAGTAACTTTTGCTCATATCCAATAAGATGCTCACAACGATGCACAACGACGACTTGTTACCTCCCACCGACACATAAACCACATAACTATGTTCAATACAAAGTCATCCGAATACAATAACTTTGGCTCACATAAATGCACAACGATTAGTTACCTCCCACCAACACATGTACCATATAACTCTGTCGAATAAAATTTAGACAGGCCAAGATTGGTTACCTTAGTCGTTTGAACATGAATTTGGTGATATTTGAAAAAAGATAATTTTGGAAATTGAAAAGATGTGTTTCACTTGAAAAACTGTTTTGTTAGGACAAACAAAATTCTTAATTGAAAAAGTGGTTAGAACTAGCTTTTCAAACTTGAAGAACTCACATTCTAGTTGGAGTGAAAAATGCAACTATAATGTATAACCAAACAATATTTTGAAAGAAAAAAGCAAAAAAAAAATGTATGTCCAAACAGTTTAATAGTTTTTCATTTGCCAAAACACATACCAATTTGATGAAACAATTAATACTTAGCAAAAAAAATTAAAAGCTCAACTACTAACCTCCCTCAAATTGAGACAAGCGTCAAGAGAAGTATTTAGTCAACAGAGGAGGCTGCTTCCAGTAAATATACTTTACATAATGTACAGAAATACTATGCGTTAATGAGTACAGTAATCGATCAAGAAAGAAGCCAGCAGGCTAATGCTCATGCTTGACACGAGCCTTTAGTATTCCGGGGAGAGGAGGTGAGGTCGGAAGCCTGCCAGATGAGTTTGGGACAGATGGATGAGGGATATGATGCTGAAACATGTTGGCAATACTGGAACTCGGACCTTCACCTCCATCAGCAGATACATTCTGTGGGACAGCACCGTCATTTGGTCTTCCGCAAAAATTCATTGCTTTGAGGATATAATTATCGTCATGCAGCTCAAACGGAGTGCTGGAATTGGCAAACCACACTTGAATGAGTTCATGAATATCAAAAGTATGTATGACTTATATATAGGACTCAACCAAGTCATTCACACTTGCATTGAACCAAAAAAGAGTATAGACGTTCCAAGGCCACTGACCTGTTGAAGTCGAAATGCACCAGCTGCATATCTTCTGATATTTCCACTTCAACTGTTGCATGAGGACGAGTCTAAAGCACCACAAGGAACATAAGGGGAATTATAACAATGAAATGCTACAACAACAGCATTACAATATCTATTTCTATTAAATTCTGTTACTGAAATTTGCAAATGCACGCAAATTATAAAATGCTGCAGGACATTGATGAAAAAGCAATGATGCACTCCCAAGTCACAACATATGATTCTCCTTATGCGCAACAACGACAATAACACCATATCCAGTGTCATGCCACAAGTGGAGTATAAGGAGGGTAGTGTACACAAACCTTATCCCTACCTTGAGAGGTAGAGAGGTTGTTTCCGATTAGACCCTTGGCTCTAGAAAAAACAGAAAGCAGATGGGGCTTAAACCAAAATATGCAAAGAGGAAAAGTAAAATATCATGGACAGATGCCTCCTTCTGTATTAGATTCAAAAGTGGAACCCCATAAGCCCTGCTTAGGTTGCGCTACTCCTTCTGCAGATTATTACTAGAAGCCAAGTGTAAACGAGGCATGCAGATATGGAAGAAAAGAAACTAATAGAATAGATTATGAACATAATGAATCTAACTTAACCACAAAAGTTGTTTCTTTCAGAAATATTGATCACTGTAAACTCAATGTTTAAGAATATATACAGAAGCTCGTCTCCCTTCCAAGCTACAATGAAAATCGTCTAGATAGGTGTTCTATGCTTTTAGATGCCCAAAAGCTCTACTCACCTAAGACTAGCACTACTCTTGCATCTTATCTTGAAGTTTTACTGATACTAAAAATTCCAACACCAGCAAAAACAAAAAAACTTATTCAGGTACAAATTGAAGAGTTCACATGTTATAACTCACCCATTTTCAGTAACTAACCTAATCTTAAGTAGGTCTTGGGACAATATTTCGTTAAACAAGACCACCGAGTGTAATCTCACAAGTGGGATCTATGGAGGTTGTGTGTACACAGCCTTACCCCTATCTTGTGAAGGTAGAGAGGCTGTTTCAAATAGACACTTGGCACAAGCTCAAGCAAAGCATAAAGAATCAGTATGAAAAGGAAAACAGCAATCAAGAAGCCATGTGGAAAATAACGGAGGAAAAAACCAGTAGCAACAACATATAAACCATAACTAGAAAAAAAGGAAACAACAGGTAATTATAAAATCGAAGACTAAGATATTAGGAGAATAATAATATTGATAAGGATGATTAGGTAACGCTCGATTACCTACTAACCTTCTACCCTAATCCTCGACCTCCATATCTTCCTATCTAGGGCCATGTCCTCGCTAAGTTGCAAGTGTGTCACTTCTTCAGCATAACTCTACCTCTACCTCTCACACCCACCATAGCCAACCTTTCACACCACACACCTTATTGCAGGGAATATTTCATTCAAGTTGATAAAAAAGGGTATTGTGAAGTTGATTTTGAAAAAGAGTATTTTACATGTTCTCTTCTGTACGAATACGATCTTGTGAAAAAAATTACAAATAGAGAAAACCTCTCCTTTTTTCTCCTCGTTCAGAGATCAGAGGTATTCTATATCTGTCTTCTCATTCTTATAAAGAAGTGATCCTTCTGATTTTTTAATTAGAAAGAAGCCTATGCTCAAATGTAGGCGAAAAGCAATCAGCTTTTGTTAATATCAAATTTATACTGCCTGAGATAGGTCAAAATTCACTTGAGCTCAAGTACAGCTAAGACAAGTTGAGGAAAGCATGTTGCCCCGAGCTTACTTGCCTTGCTTGTAGATTAACTAATTCCAACAAAAGAAATCATGAGATGACATATTAAAGAATGTAATGATTTATATCAGATATTTACTAATTTGCTAAACAATACAAATAACAATAGATGACTGTTGAGCATTTACCTGCACTAAAATAAACGGTAAAGCCACACCACCACTAGGAGCATTGCCTGAGCCATACAACTGATCATTGCGTTTTATGAGGTTTTGAAGCCCTACATACTATTGAAAAAGGAAAACACTTTAGTAAAAAGAATAAGGATTACAGGACCAAGCTATCATGCATATCAGCATTGCGAAAGACTATCAAACTTATTTCTAAGATTAAACTAAAGATAGTTCTTAGAGAGAATTTATACTTGATCTTCAAGTTCTTCTAAATAGGCTGCTTTCTTTTCAATCCTATTTCTCAAGTTAAGACGCTCAGTCTGCAGTTACAATAAACATGAGATTAGATTAAACATAGATCAACTAATGTGTGCCAAAATTGATGGCTCATTGAATGCAATATAAAAGAGGAAGCAGAAAGACAGAGAAATCAAACCTTTAGCTCCTCAATATCATTTGCATCAGTGCGTGGTAATCCCTTCCACTGTATTTCCTTTTTATCTTTAGAAATGATATCCATAGCCATAAGTACGTTCAGAGCATCGTAGACTCGTCGTCTGATGTTCTTCTCATCATATTGTTTCTGTCATAATAAAGGATCAAACTGATCTTATTGTCGAAAACGAACAAATTAAAAATTTATGAGCCACGAGGATGGAGAAAAACCTGATCTGGGCCTGCAACACTATTGGTAGCATCAGAAAACTCAGCTACAAGTTCATCAGCAACCTGAGCAAGACATTAACTTCTGAGATCAAGTTTCTGGGCACAGAAGGCAGAGAGGCTGTTTCCCGCTATGTTGCTCGGACTCTCTAAAATTGTGATGGGTGCATTTTGGATTCTCCAAAAATAGTGTATTTTGAAGAATCCGACACGAGTGTGGCATCAATTTTGGAGAGTTCGAGTAACATAGGTTTATGGAAGGCCCTCGACTCAAGTGCAACAAATCAAAGTAGTTGTAAATAAGAAATACGGAAGTGAAGAAAACATGTCTATTAATAAAGAAAGTAGTACAAAGCATTTAGAAAAAGGAACAGTAACAGCAAAATAATGCGACAACTGAAACACAAAAGACACCAGATGGTAACAGATATCAAAAGTGAGATACTACATGTATAAGGCTAATACTATGACCATCACGGTGCTTCCAGACGGCAAACTCTCACCAAGCCAAATCCCACCGAAAAGTGAGACCAAACTCAACTACCTACTAAACTTCTACTCTCATCCAACGACCTCCATGCCCTCCCTATCTAAGATCATGTTCTTCGGTGAGCTGAAGTTGCGTCTTAACTGTCTAATCACCTCTCCTCAATACTTCTTCGGCCTACCTCCAGGCTCCACCTCTCCCACACCCACTATACCCAACTCGTACCTCTTCGCTGGGGCATCTACGCATCTCCTCTTCACATGCCCAAACCATCTCAGTCTCGCTTCCATCATCTTGTCCACCATGAATTTCACTCCTAAAGGTGGTGTGGGGATAACTCTTTGAAAACTACATTACCTAACATCTACAGAATTCCCTGGGCCAAAAAGAGATAACAGTTCAATGAGTCTGAAGTTTACAAGCTAAAAACAAGAACCCTGCTCAAAGAGTTTCTTTAACTGATATAATCTGTAAAATTATGTTGGGCATTCATTACAGTGACTTCTTCTACTTTGAATATGTAATATGAGGCTATATAGAGTGTTGCACTTGCTTAAAGAATCACAGTTGAAGTATTTCAGCTTTTTGTGTATAAGGATGTCCTTAAGAAAAAAGAAAATCTGAGAATAAGCTACAGAAAATTTATGCACCAATTTCTTGAACAATAACTATGACCGTAAATCTATTAATTCAATGAGCAGAACAGATAATCCACATCTCACTGCTCATGTAATGGACATGATTAATATCAATACATATCCTGAAGACAGAAAACAACCACATTACTAGTTCTGAGGAAGAAAGATCATAAATTATATGCCCTTGTGAGACATTATTTTGATACCCAAAAGCCATTTAGTGAATCATCTCATAATTAATACTCCCTCCGTTTCAATTTGTTTATCCTATCCTTTTTAGTTTGCTTAAAAAAGAATGCCTCTTTCCTTTTTTGGCAACCCTTTAATTCCAACTTTCCACATGGCATGTTTGAAACCACAAGTTAAAGGGCATTTTGGTACATTTGACATATCTTTAATTTAAGACTGCAAGATTCTAAAGCCACCTTTACTTTCTTAAACTACGTATCAAGTCAAAGCAGGACAAACAAAATAAAAAGGTGGGAGTAACTATTATGTACATCTACCTCTAAAATTCTCTTACCATAGAGAGGGAAAGGCAATTGAAGAACGGTTAAAAGTATTAATTAGGATCCTATGATGCTCGGACCCTTCATAGTCCTTGTTGCGCTTGGGACCACATATAAATAAACTAGGGGGTTCTAAAGAATTTATAAGCTGCCAATAAGGGAAACAGTCATCCACCCAATTATTCACAACTTAGTCGACTTCTCAACAACTAAGACTCCACTCCTTGCTTCCCTTCCCAAAATGTAGTACAAGTTACTATCAATTCTTTTGTACAGTAAGAAAGAATTACAAGGTTAAAGTCTCCTATCTGTAGCTCTAGCAGAATGAAATGCCTTACCTTAAGAAAAGTGAAGTGCCAAACAGCAAACAAGGGAAAGTGTCACAATGTTTTAAGGGTTAAAAAAACACAGGACCATGAACCCTCCAAATTACCCTAAATATATCCACTGAAGGAAAAAAAAAAACTTGAGATACAGTACCTCCAACTAACATGACACATTTTTCAGTTGAGAAGTCCAATAGAATGGGAGCTTTTGATACCATAAATTCATCCTAAAGGTCAAAATGTGTACACCAATGTGTTTGTATAAGATGGGGAAAATGGAATCAACTCTAAGTTTGATTATCAATGCTGATAGTGTGATATTACACAAGTAAAAAATAAATACTAGCATGACACAAGTTAGAAAGGTGGAAGGGTCAAATAGAAAATGTTATCTCAAAACAGATATAGAAGTTAGCATGTTCCTTTGTAGTTTGCTTACCAGGTGCTGCCAGAACCAGATACTAAACATCAAAGTCATCAAAATAAGAAATCATCATCATACATCAGAGTCATCATATTTTTTTATTTTTTTTTGATAACCGAGAAATCCGTCTGTGGTCATCATATTAATAAAATTCGATGTGGGACACCCGCAGATGCATTGTACGGACAAGAAAGGGTTTTGAATATATAATAGAAATTGGACAAGTAAAAAGGCCCCAACTATTAAACTGAATTCACTGAATCATAGCATTGATTTGTGAAATAAAGATACAGATAAAGGAAACATCAGAAATTTTAAAATCACCTAATGTTTATAACATTATGAATTTTCTCAAGCCAACTTACCTCATTATACGTAGTTCTTCCTTTGCTTTCCACTTTCTCACAAACTGTAGAAAGAAAACAATAGCTTAGTAATTAGTAGGAAGCAGTGATACCAGAGCTCAAATAAATAAGAGATACTTGCAAGTTGCAACACAAGAAATAAATGATATGTGAAATAAAAGCAACCCTCACTGCAAAAGTTTAGACATTTCTCCAATTTAATACCCAAAAGAAGATGAAAACTGATTAAAAGAAAAAACCTTTCATGCTGAACTGTCTGAGTCCTCTACCACTCTTATCCCCTCCAGTAGCACGCTGAGCTCTTTTCTTTTTCCTGTTACTGACAAGAAGTTAAGGTAAGTATATGTAAGGAAACATTACTGTAAGAGAAACTATTGACATACACTTTTAACGACTCAATTGTGAGTTCCATGTTAAACCACACAGTGACTTGTAATCTAGCAAATCATCAAATGGGAAGAAAAGTGTAACATCTCAGCGTATGATGTCTAAACCACAACAATGAACACTTATTATTCTTAGACAATATTAAAGGGTCATGTTTTCCCAAACTTAGAAAGACCGTGACCTTACATGGTCGCAGATCAAATTGCTACGAAGTTGAAAAGACATATAATGTGTCACTATAGAACTGAATTCCTATAAGCTTTTTGCACTTTCTTCTTCTGACATATTTCTCCTAATGTTCAAGCATTATCAATTTACAAGTGTCCTTGTTATCCATTAGTTCACTCTTTAAGCCACGTCTATGCTTCTTAAACTCAAGATAACTAGTTAATCCAAGTCCCATTATCTCACGGTTTAGCAGTTCACCGTAATTCCTCTAGACTAGCATTTCATTTAATTATCGGTTAGACTAGTACAAACAACAGAATCCTAAGCTAATCCATGATTTAAAGTCTGCACGCCACTTATTATCTATACATATTCTTAAAATTTAGCTTCAAATTTTCATCATACACATATACATCCTGAATCAACTTCTACACTAAATAGAGTTCCCATCTTCAAAAAGTTACCATTTTTATCTTCATGAAAACCAAACAGATACCATTAAAACAACAACAAAGGACTCACCCAGCTGTCCCTTGAGATCCTGCATCATCAGCATGAATGTCAAGATTGTTTAGCCTAAGAAAAGTGTTGTCACTGGCAGGGGTAGCCATGGCCGCTTCACTTCTGCTCGATGGAGACCCAATACTGCTACTAGTAGAAACCGATTGACCAGAAACAGTAGTTCCCCATGACCTTGTACCCCCACCCCCTCTACCATTACCCCCTCTTGAAACCTCTGAAGGATTCTTTCCCCCATCCTCCAAATTATTCAACATTGCCAATAAATGGCCAATCTACACTTGACCCCGATGAAATTTGCTTGAATTACTAACACTGAAAGCAGAAATTCAATACATTTAGAAGAAAAAGTTGAATCTTGATAACCCAAATGATAAACCTGACATAGAGAATTCTGGGTTTTCCAAACAGATGAAAAATTAACAATTTTGACAGATACCCATATGAGAATTAAGCTAAAAAAACAATATTTGAGGCTTTCATGAATGGATTTTTTATTTTTTTTTGAGTTTTAGCAGGATTCTTGATCATACAAAGGCGGCAGGGAGAATAGTTTGTTTCGAGCTTGAGGAAGGAGGGAACTAATTCCAGGTCTTCTCAAGAATTTATTAATTTTTTTCCATTTAAAGTTTTGGCCTTTTTTTTTTCTTATATATATACTTCTAAATTAAAAAAAAAATCTCACTTTTCTTGTACTAAAAAATTGAGACTCCTATTATTTGAAAACAATTTTGGTGAATATTTTTCAGCAATTGCTTTATTATGTGTTATTTGAGCGTAGGATTTTTCGAAAATAATTTTATTATCTTCACGAGACGAGGATAGAATCATTATATACTCTATTCTCAAATTTCATTTGTGAAAATACATTGGGTATATGATTGATATTGATGTTGTTGTTATCGTTAAATACTTTTTTATATATTAGAAAAGGCATGATTTTTGTGTGATTATTTTCTATCATTTAAGAAATGGTTGGTTTATCGATATCAGTTACATTGCATGTCTTTTAATAATTTACTTGTATCTTCTGCGTGTGCACTACATGTCATTCAGCGGTTTGTGAGAAACAACATGTTATCTTTTCTTTCTTTTTTTGTACTTTCGAAGAAGCATTTTTTCCGTTTCTACATACTTTCAAAAGTGTTTTTGTGTTCACTACTAAAAAAATATTGAATACCGACCTAAAAATTATCGACCTCAAATGGAGGTCGATATTGTTAAAAAGAATAAAAAAAAAACTTTAGAAAATCGACTAATGCAAAATAAAGTGGGAACACCAAATTTCGACCTCTGGAGGTCGGAATTTTTTCCGGAAAAAATGAATTACAATAAAAACCGACCTCTTGATGTCAGTATTAAATAAATAACAATATTTTATTTTTTCTCAATTAAATATAAAAAACAAAATTGAGAAATATTTTGATTTAATTTTATTTAAATCATCTTCCGGAGGACGGTTTTGTGTAAAATAAAAAACAAAAAAATTTATAATACCGACTTTCGAAAGTTGGTAAAATTAAATAGTATGTAATTAAATAAACTTTCATTAAAATATTTATATAGTGACTTCCAGAAAATTAATAAATTAATATTTTCAATTAACTTTAAATAAATCATCCTCCGGATGACAGTTTTATATAAGTTAAAAAATAAATTAATATAAAATATCGGCCTCATGAGGTCGGTATTTTTATTTCATTTAATTACTTTAATAAAACCGACATTCGGAGGTCGGTTTATTTAAAATGTTCCTATTAATCATAATTTTGCTAGCATAATACTACATTTTCATTTTACACCTACAATTAATTGTTTTAAAAAGTGTAACAATTTTGTATACTTTTATAAATAAAAAGTTAGAATTCGTGGAATAAACAAAAAAATATCTATAATTCATATTTAGAGTATGAAACTACGTTGATGAATTAGGAGATAATTATACTTATATTTCTAGAGTAATGTACAAATTCTATCGGTCTGTCGTCAAATCATGAATTTAATATCTCATTTCATGATGTAGAGGTGAAGACCTAACATATAATACATTCGAGTATGAAATGCGAGATAATATTATTATATACGTTTGTTCTTGAATGAATGTCAAGTGTAGTGATCATATCGTAGGCAATGATGACATGTAAAGGATAATTCATCGGAGTATGAAATACATTGATTAATTATATACTCCTCGAGTAGTTTAAAAAATCAATTCAAGGAGATTTATATATTAAATTTGATATTGATAAACTTTTGTTGATCGATAAAATTAAATTTATATAATTAGGAGGTATATAATTTAAATTTATAAAATTAACTTGATTGATAAAATTAAATTTATTAAATTAAACTTCTGTTGATATATAAAATTTTAATTAATAAAATCATTCTCAAGAGGTGAGTTTATATTAAAATAAATTAATACCGACCTTAAGAGGTCGATACATTTAAATTATTACTTTATTTAAATAATATCAACTTTAAGATATCGATATTATTAAATATTTTTAAATATAAATAATTATTTTAAAAAATATCGACATTCCGCGATCGATAGATTAAACTCAAAGCCCTAAGTCAATTCTCACCCCGACCCACCCCCACCCATCGGCGCCCATCCCCACCCATCCCCGACCGGCGCTGCCTCAGCAGCAGCAGCAGACCGAGGTCGCGCCGCCTCCATCCCGACCGGCGCCGCCCCATAGCAGCTTTCTCAGTTCGCGCCACCATCCCCGACCTTCTTACTCGAGGTGAATTTTTAGAACCTCCATAACAGACCACTTTTGTTTCCATTTAGTTGAAGTATTTCAAAATTAGAGTACTAATATACTTAGTTCAATTTATATTTCACCATCTGGGTTTTCCAAACAGATGAAAACTTAACAATTTTGACAGATACCCAGATGAGAATTAAGCTAAAAAAGCAATATTTGAGGTTTTCATGAATGGATTTTTTTTTTTTTGAGTTTTAGCAGGATTCTTGATCATACAAAGGCGGCAGGGAGAATAGTTTGTTTCGAGCTTGAGGAAGGAGGGAACTAATTCCAGGTCTTCTCAAGAATTTATTAATATTTTTCCATTTAAAGTTTTGGTCTTTTTTTGTTCTATATATACTTCTAAATTAAAAAAAAAAACTCACTTTTCTTGTACTAAAAATTGAGACTCCTATTATTTGAAAACAATTTTGGTGAATATTTTTCAGCAATTGCTTATTATGCGTTATTTGAGCGTAGGATTTTGCGAAAATAGTTTTATTATCTTCACGAGATGAGGATAGAATCATCATATACTCTATCCTCAAATTTCATTTGTGAAAATACATTGGGTATATGATTGATGTTG
>JAJOOO010004665.1:0-18507 GCA_029582685.1 Solanum piurae | reverse complement strand
TTAGTTCTGTTAATTTTAATCAATTACAAACAAAATCATTAACCACAACGATCATAAAAGTAGAAAAATTGCATATATTATACATTGGCAAGTTTTATATTTAGAGGATGAACTCTTTCTAACTTTATAAACACGATTTAAAATGGATTTTGATTGCTGTTACCTTACCAACAAGAAAAATATTAGAAGTATATTAGTTGCATTTAATTTAAGTAAGTTTATATATGCACAGAAATAATATTTAATTTTGGTTCGGACTTTATTTAAGTTAAATTTGTACAAATAATTGGATAATATTATAAGCCCAAACATATTGTTAAAATTTTAAAGAAACAAAATATTCTGAAAACATTTACAAGTAAACGTGAGTATCCGAAGGTTCGGTTCGATTTTTATACTTAACAATTTGGCTAATTATTTAAAACGAGAAAAGTATTAAAAACATTTCTGAACGATAAAACAAATTATTAATTTTATTCTTCAACTATTTACAGACACTAACTAAACTTAAGATATAATTTCGATCTGTCACACATACGACATATATCAAATATTCTCAAACTCTTGTAAAAGAATCAACCTCCTAATAAAAAGTCGAAAGAATTATTCAAACACTAATCACATTGAATGCTATTGGTGCTGTCAACGGAGAATACAGTTAGCAGCCCGTGACACAAACTACACGAAAGTTGTCCTTTTTCCTGGAAATTTATCCATCACAGAGAACGAACAAAATCCAACATTATTTCAATTCGTCTCCATTTTTGTAAAACTATGAATCGAAACAGATGTTTTCGATATCTATAATTCAATAACATTTTTTTTATTTGAATTATCGATTATGATTCGATTTTGAACACAGAGATTCTGTTTATTTCAATTTTCATCAACAATTACAAGGCATAGAAGGAAGATCGGAGGCTTTAGCATAAGCCGTCAACGGCGATTTCTTAAACACCCTACTCCCGAAGACCAAAAACCCTAACGTATGGCCGGCAATCGCCGCCAGAAAAATACCGCCATTAAAGGACATCACAGAAAGCATAACCAAATAAGCCAATCCAATTCTGATTCCGTACAA
Organism: Solanum piurae; assembly: GCA_029582685.1. Lineage (NCBI taxonomy): Eukaryota > Viridiplantae > Streptophyta > Magnoliopsida > Solanales > Solanaceae > Solanum > Solanum piurae. The sequence continues at coordinate 17,426 of JAJOOO010004665.1, read as the reverse complement.
CGCCGTTTGAATCAATCCGGCCGTCACATGATTTGCACTCTCTTTGATGTAATTTGAGTGAGATAGCCACTCGACGAAGAAAGCAAGTAGAAAAACGACGAAAAGTGCGAAGACGTACATACCGATGTTGTTGTATCCAGGCCAACCGGAGAAGAGAATTTCAGCGTTTTTTCCCCAGAAAAACGTCATATGCATCATCATGTGGTGGTTGTTCATGGCGGCATCTGGTGCCGGCGGCGCCATATCTCCGTGCATATTCATAGCGTCGTTCATCTCTGCAAATTGAATCGTCTCTGTTTTGAATTTTCTTCCAAATTGGAGTGTGAAATGTGTGATGGAGGAGGTGTGTGTATACATGTTTTAGATAAGCCAAATTTTGATAGTAACAGTTCAGTAATAATAAATGTTCGTTTAGTACTACAAGGAAAGTATAATTTTACCGAATGTTTGGTGAGATGTAAGATATAATAATTTTTTTTTAAAAAAAAAATTAAAATTATTTTATTTCACGTAGCTAGTTTTTATTCCATTGTTTTTGCTATAGTAATAAAATATTGTTAGATAAATTAATATAATATAATCTTGATCATTAAAACTTAAATAAAATACATATGTATTTGATACATCCTTTCCAAAAGGTAGATTTAATTTTTTTGATAAAATAAAAGGGTTTCAATATATATTAATTAAGAGTTATAATGAAAAACATGTGGCCCCACTTCTTCACATGGTAAACACGTGTTTCACTGATTAATTGATACTCCCTCTGCTTTTATTTATATGTTACTCCCTCCGTCCACTATTGTTTGTTAGAGTAAGATCATGCACAATCTTTAAGAAAAATTTAATATAAGGTGCAATTTGACTAATATAATCCTATTATTTGTACTTTTGAAAAATTGTAAAAGAAACTTTTTTCACATTAAAATAGTCTTATAACTTTAAAATGACTACTTTTTGAAACTAGTAGTTATGTAATTATTAAGAGCAGAATTGGAAAAAAGTGACTAATTGTTTCTTGATTGTTTAAATTGACAATTAATTTTAAACAACTATTTTTAGTATACCTGACAAACAATAGTGGACGGAGGGAGTATCATTTTATATTTCACGTCTATTAAAATTAGGTAAATTTATTATTGTATTCTTATTTAGTGATCTCTTGAAGTCAAGTTTTCGATAAATGAACATAAACTAATTTATTTTGATTAATTAAATTGACCAATAAACATGAATTAATCATTTAGTTTTCCTATGTTGTTCAAATTTAAACTTTCAACACTAATAACTCTTAAGAAAAATAGAAAGAATAATGTCATTTATGCGTTGATTTTGTAAAAGGGAAAAAGGACAAATATATCATTGGACTATCGTAAATGGTATGAAGATACCCTCCGTCATACTTTTTGGACATTGGTGCCCCAACCGTTAAAAAACTAGAGCATATATGCCCTTCACTCTAACAGAAGACTAAATAGGGATATGTGACATAATTTTATCCGTCGATCCGATATTTAATAAATTTCATGTCGGTGGATAAGTTTATGACACGTGTATGTCCGTTAGTATAAATGTTATATTTGCTCTAGTTTTTAGACGATAAGGGCACCAATGTCCCAAAAATATAACGGAGAGTATCTGCATACCATTTACGATAGTTCAGGGATATATTTATCCTTTTTCCCTTTGTAAAATAACAAATACTATCTCCGTCCAACAATAGTTGTCTAATATAGTAGAGTATTATTTTGAAATGTCTAACAATATTTGTCCATTTATGAAATCAATAGATAATTTTACACTTGTTCCTAATTTTCCTTTATCATTAATTATAGTCATTTCTCTATTGCATTTTTCAAGACATTGTATTTTTACTTCCTCCGTTCCTAATTACTTGTCCACTTTTGAATTGTCACACATATTAAGAAAATAATTAATGACATAGTGAGTTTACCATTTTACCCCTATTAATTATGAAATTGATGAAAAGTTCTACATTTTTCAAAGTAATTAGTCATTTAATTGAGGGTATAATAGGTAAAAAAAATTGTCATTTCTTGATTTGTCAAAATAGACAAGTAATTAGGGACAACTATAAAAGAAAAAGTGGACAAGTAATTTGGGACATGGGGAGTACATTCAACGGGTGATATAGTAAAACTGTCTTTCTAATTATAGTTTTTCTAAGAAGTGTATAAAATCAACTGTGGACAAGTATTTTTGAACAGAGGGAGTGAAAAATCTATTATTAATAAAAAGGTCAAAGTAAAATGAAACGAAGAAAGTAAAATAAGATGGTACAACACATCATACAACAGATTTAGCAAAATGTTGTCACTCTGACTCTCCTAAAATGTTGCCACACTGGTATCAGATCTACCAGAAATGCATTACTTTTAAAGGATACGACAAGTACGCATCGACAATTTTAAGGAGTCCAAGCAACGTCATAGGCAATATGTACAAGATCCAAAAACATTACATTCACTTGCTTCAGTGCTTGCCCATCACCAACTGTTCCATATTATCTTGTCAATTGGTTTGTGTGATGCTTGGTATCCTTCCTAGAAATTTTACCTATAATTTTCAAAACAAAATTAATAAGGGAAGCTAATGCGGTAACTGAAACACAATAGACAACAAATGAGAATAGATATTAAAATCAAGATTATTCATGTATAAAACTAATACTGACACGGTGCTCCCAGACTCTCACCAAGCATAAACCTAGTCAAAAGCTCAACTACCTACTAACCTTCTACCCTAATCCGCATCATCCAGACCCTCCCATGTCTTATCTTATCACTTCTTCGACCTACCTCTACCTTTCCTCATACCCCTATATCCAACCCCTCGCACCTCCTTTACTGGAGCATCTACACATCTCCGAAGAAATGATACTTACATAAAAATCAAAGCCGACGAGAAGAACGAAAAGGAATTATGTTCTCTCAAAGTGCTTTCGCCTATTTAAGTAAAAGTTGCTTCATCTGAATATAAGACGATCGAAAAATAACACGATGCTTAAATGAGGAAACTTACCATTATATTTCCATGTTGTTTTTTCGCCATTAGAAACAACCTCAAACATTATGCAATCTCCTTCCTTTAAGTAATTTGCATCGCGGAATTCATGCCATCCACCCTTGATACATACACTATTGCCAAAAGAACGTAATTTAACGTTCCACGACCTTTCCCTTATATCATCTCTAATAATCAAATCACATTTCTTGTTGGTGAGCCCATTTGCAAGAGCAATATTTGTCGGAATGTACTGAAAAGGTTTATAAACCAATTACACATAATCTAAGAGTGGTATACTTCATATCTACACCAACAAACAAAGAGGGAAAAAAATGATATTCTTGCAAAGGATTCTTGAAGTAAATTTTCGACTTACCAAGAAATCATTGACGAGGCAATAAGGTCTAACAATGCATACAAAATGAGACTGACCAAAAGGCTTGTGTGTGGCCGTTCCTGCACAGGAAAACGCATGACTTGTTATGGATTCTAATTTGTGTCATGGTGCATATAACAAATAAATAATGTTGTTATATAAATAAGAGGTTGCTTAAATGAGAAAACTTGCCATAAAATCTCCATATTGGTTTCTCTCCGTTAGTAACGACCTCAAACATCATGCAATCTCCCTCCTTCAAGTCATTTTCAACACGAAATTTACGCCATCCCTTTGCAATATAGACTCCATAACCATAGGTATCAATCCTTAAATTCCATGATCTTTGTCTTTCATCTCTAATAACCAAACCACATTTCTTATTGATGAGTCCGTTTGCCCGAGCAAATCCTCTAGGAAGGCGCTGAAATGGTTTATAAGTTAAACAATTTGCACATATATATCATCAGCTTCATGTTTCCGCTGTATCATTACTCCAATAAAACAAAGAGAGGAAACAAAGAAAATGACGCAAATGTTTTCTTCACGAACTCACAAAGTAATTTCTTGAAAGGCAATACGGCCTGACAATGCACTCAAGATGAGATTGACCAAATGAGCTGCAAGTAGCAAATTCTTCCTTCGGAAAAGCCTTTCTTGTTGACACGATGTTGGGGTTTGGTTTGTCTGTGACAGAGTAATTGTGACAAATTCACGTCAAGAAATCAAACATGAAAAAACTATAACAATTAGGGGTTGTTCGATTGGGTGTACAACAATAGTAATGAATAAGGTTTATTAGTAATACTGAGATTAGTTATGCTTACATTACTTTTTTATCGATTATTAGTATAGTTGTTTATGAATAACATGTTTTACAGTACGGAGAACAAAACACCAAATAGTTTTGTCGAAGATGCAATATAATGTCATGGTGTATTGTACATAACAAAGAAAAAAGGATCATCGACAAAAAAGAGGAGGTTTTAATCTGAAAAACTTACCGCGAAATTTCCATATTGGTTTTTCTCCATTAGCAATAACCTCAAACATCATATAATCTCCCGCGTTTAAGTCATTCGCAACACGGAACTCACTCCATCCACCTAATAAATGGACTCTACAATCGTGGGTAGTTAGCCTTAAGTTCCATGATCTTTGTCTTTCATCTCTGATAATCACATCACATTTCTTGTTGAAGAGACCGTTTTCCATTGCAAAGTGTTTAGGAAGGCGCTGAAATGGTTTATAACAATTTGAACATATGAATATGATTATACGCTTCATACGTTTGCTGTAAACAACTCCAATTTGATAGTTTTGAGACTTACCAAGTAACTATGTGTAACGCAATATGGTCTGACGATGCACTCAAAATGAGATCGACTGCAAGGGTTGTAAGTATCAGCTTCTGCACAGGGGAACGCCTCGCCTGATGACATGATGCAGAGGTTCGATTTTCCTATTACATTGTTAGTCATAGAGAAATCCATGTCAAGAAAATTAAATATGACAAAAATTACTACAATCAAAACATGAATAGCACGTAATCGTCCACCCCATTACAATGTGTAAATGTTGAATCTCTTTTAACTTCTTCGTGTGTTTACTTTTCATATTTTGAAACCGTTAGTTAGTAAAGAACCTGGTTACGCCACTGGACACCACTAGTTAAGATTAAGGGATTCCAAAGATGTTACCTTCGAATTCAAATTTCTTGGAAATCTCTTCAACATTATTGCATCCTGCTTCTTGTTGAAGATACTCTGCATATTCTCTGTCACAATGACTCGAATCGAAGATGGTAACTTCAAATTCCATGTCTCCTTCATGCCTAAACACCAACATATCTCCCAATTGCAAATCATGATCCTTAGCGAACTTTTTCCAACCCTCTTCTAATCGCCAGCCGTTCACCTTCACCAACCACGTTTTACCCGCCCTTCTCAGTATTGCATGTTCATGCTGATCATGTCCCTTCAGATACTTCAAGAAACCTATAGGAATTTTCTGCAGTACTACACAAATTTAACAACAACATACCCAGTGTAGGGGTCTAGGGAAGATAGAGTGTACGCAGACCTTATTTAGGCTGGCAAAATCATATCCAACCGGCGCAACCCGCCCAACCCGTTTAAGTTTGGACGGGTTAATAACTCACTCATTCATAAGCTCAACTCATTTTCAACCCATTAAAAATTGGCTTGATATGTAACCCGATTGGCTAGTGAGAAATCTTGTCAAAATAGTTTTAAAAAACTTTTTCTTCAATTTGATTTGTTATATATATATATATATATATTTTGATATGTTATATAAAAAAGATATGTTATATATATATATAGTCATAATAAAGAAAAATAATAATTTTATTAGGTAATAACATAGTTTAAAAGAAAATATAAAACAATTAAGCTTAGTAAAAATTGAGTTGGGTTTGAGTCTTGACTCGTTATATAACTCATTACCTAACCTGTTTCAACACACAAAAATTTCTCTTGGGTTGGGTCTTGACTCAATTGCCCCGCCCAAATTTGACCCAACCCGCCAAATTACCACCCCTAACCTTATCCCTACCTAGGTAAATATTGGTTGTTCCACTGTAACACAAACATGCCCCAAATAAATCTGAATTTCAATTAATATGTCCTACTTTCCTTTTTAGTTCGTATTAAAAAGACTGTTTTTTTAACAAATTCTTTAATTTCAACTTTTTACCTTACATGCTTAATACCACAAAATTAAAGGACAATTTGGTAAATTTGACATATATTTAATTTAAGACAACAAGATTCAAAAAATTCTCTTTACTTCATTTAATTTCGTGTTAAGTCAAAATATAACAAACAAATTGAAACAAACAATTACTATTATGCTTTTGTTTAGGACCTGAAATTGTACTAATTTTCTACCCAATTAAACAATTATAAAAAAATGTTTAAAAGAACTATAGCTTTCAAATTTTAGTGTTTTTTTTTTCTTTTCTGGAATAAATTCCTCCATCTCCACAACATCATACATGAAACATATAGTAAATAAAAGAAATATTAAAAAAAAAAAAACTTAAAAGGATTACTTACAAGACCATGCTTGAAACCTTTTTGAATGGGTTTGAAAAATTGAGGTTTCTTTGGAGGAATTTTCATGGCAATCAACAAAATGCCTCTTTTTGTTTTCCAATTGACATTTAAGAAAAATCACTAAATTTTCAACAATTTAATGAAATTTCAACTTTTAATGGTATTGTTGACACCTTTTCAAGGCAGTGTAGACTGTGCAAAGCAGATGACATTTTGCAGTTTTCCAAAGAGAAATTGAACACATGGAAAGTTGAGTGGGTCCATTTGTTTATCATTTTCCTCAAAATATACAATTAAATTTATTTTAAAAGGTTAATATGTATCTCAAAATAGATAGATAGTCATATAATGTCGTAGATTAGATCTCATATACAAGCTACTCCCTTTGTTTAATTTTATTTGTACTGTTTGACTTGATACATTCATTAAGAAAATAATTATTAATTTAGGCATTTTACAATACTATCCCTATTAGTTGATGTTAAAAAATGATTTGGAGAAATAGTATTTAATGTTGATGGTAAAATATGAAAAAAAATAATTGTCTTTTTCTTGATATGTCAAAATTGACAAGTAAAAATGAAAATCTAATAGTGAAAAGTAAAAGTAAAGAAAAAGAGTACTATATACTGTTATAAATATTTTAATCGCCTTATTTACTTTTTACTTTATTTGAAATTTTTGAAGTTGAAATTGAAGATGATATTGTGTTTGTGTTTATAATATTTAATTTAAGGTAAATTTGAAAGAATAAAATAATGAAAATAAAGTTTTGAACGTTCTATTTAAAAAAAAAAAAAATTCCATACACATGTCTAATACTAATAAATTCAATTTTCAAAGACCTAATCTATCCGTACCATACAACCTTACTCGTTATAGTATCAAGTCCAATGTTGAAATTTGTACCAATTTTCGTTACCCGTAAACATTACATTCTAAGAAGTAAACTATTAGGTAAATTGAGGATGTCAAACATAAAAACCCCACATACCCAAAAGCAAACATAAAAAATTCAATTCAATCCGAGTTTATTTGAATTGTAACTTCTTTGATCTAAAAATCAAAATTTTCATATCCAATCTGAATGATCCGAACATCCAACCCCTAGTTTCAACAGCATAAACAAACCTTGAAATAATATTGAGCCCACAAAATTTACTGTCTTTTAAAGAATTTGATCTCCTCACAATACTGGAAGTATTGGATCATTTCCTCCCAACAACATACCCAGTGAAATCCCATAAATGGAGTTTGGGGAGGACAAAATATACACAAACCTTATCCACTACCTTGTGGAGGTAAAGAGGTTGAATTAGAAAGACCCTCAACTCAAGTGAAGAAAAAAGAGACAACAAGAAAAGGTAGTAAGCAACAAGAAAACGGTGCAAAATCTATCAGAAGAGAGCAAAGACAACAACAGAATAGTGCAATAACTAATAAACAACACTAGAACAGATTACTAAAACAGGAATCATTTCCTCCCAAAACAAAACAAAATTTACCAATATTGGAACAGCTTCCAAGAATTTTATCAATCAATCAGATAATCGAAATCCAAATCCAAGCTGCGCGATGAAAAATGCTTCCCTTCTTCCCAACTCTGTAAGTTCTTTTCTATTTATTCCAAACTAATTCTTCTCTTTCCTCCTATAAGGAACAACATCAACTTGCTTCAGTGCAAATTTCCTTGCCCATCACCAACTGCTTCATATTATCTTGTCAATGGCTTCTGTGATGCTTGGCGATTCGCATCCTTAACTCCCAGAATATTTACCTACAGTTTTCAAAACAAGATCTAGACTCAAATTCTGAGACTGAATTGTATAAAGCTTTACATAACACCATAGAGGTCTAAGGTAGACCTTTATATATGGAAAATTTGATAAGCAATTGTTTGGACATTTGATACATAATCAAATATACAGAGACTTACAGGCTCACACAGAGCACACATTCACACACTGACAAATACTCCCTCTGTTTCAATTTGTTTGCCCTAATTTTCATTTTAGTCGTTTCTAAAAGAATGTTTCTTTCCTTTTTTGACAACTCTTAAATTTCAACTTTCTACGTGGTATGTTTAAGACGACTACAAGATTAAAGGATATGATAGTACATTCTACATGTCTTTAATTTATGACCACAAGATTCAAAACTCTTTTTTACTTTCTTAAACTCCGTATCAAGTCAAAACTAGACAAACAAATTGAAACAGAGGGACTATAAATTTACTTCCAGTCTCCATTTACTCTCTAATCAGTCAGCTTAAAATTGACCATTAACGGTACAATCAACACAATTTGAAACCTTCAAGATTTTGTGCAACTTTAAAGTTAACATAACATTCAGGTAAGAAGATGTTTATGGTCCCAAAATAACTTCCACATTCTAATAACAAAAGGAACAAAAAGGAAAACTAACAACATATACGAAAGAGAGATAAAAGAAATACTCACATGAGCTATAGGTATTGTGCCATTGTTGGTGAGTTCAAACTTGCAAGTATCTCCTACTTGAATACCATTTGCATTTCTGAACTGTGTCCAGCCCCTTTTAATTCCAAATTGATGTCCAGTTCGCCCTAGCCACACTGACCATGATCTCTGCTTTTCGTCGATAAAAATCATCTCACTTCTAATCATCAAGCCATTTGATTTTACAAAATCCATGGGAAGATACTGCTCAAATTTATCCCAATACAACATTATCACAAAAAAATAATAAAAAATGAGCAAGGGTTTTTACTAAATTTGTTCAGATCACTCTTACCAAAAGAGCTGTTGTGAAGGTGTAAGGTTTGATAGTGGATATGAAATGTGGGTTGGCATCAGTAGATGTTGAAGCTGGTGTTTGCGATATTGGAGTAGTCACGTCTGATTTCTCATGCCTAAGACGTGTTATTGCTTTAAAGTAACCAAGAAAAGAAGAAGAAAAAATTGTTATGCACATGATAGTTGCAACATTAATGCAGAAATCCAAACGGACATTGGTTTGCACATAAAAGTAAATACACGAATGATTATATCAAGTTGATTTTTACTTAATACTTCTAAAGTCTTAAAGAGTCTTTGCTGAAGCATACCAGAGAAATTTAGTCAGCAAATGTGACTTGAATAGACAACATACATGCTGAAGTTTCTCAACCAGTGCCAACAAAAGGTTAAGTCCAATTTCAACCATGTTCCTCTTAGGGTATCGAAAGGCCATCAAATAGAATCTATAACAAGCTTTAAGACCTCGTTGAAAATATTGTTTTTCATGTTCTTTAGGCAACATGTTTAAACAGTTACAAAAACTGACGGTCTAGAAAGCAGTTACCGAAGACCATCTTTAGTAACCAAAACACACACATTCACTGCAAAGGTCTTCTACAGAACTATTTAATGCATCTCTGTTTCATTCTTTTCAAGAAAAAGAATAATCAATATAATTTGTCAAATATTGTTTATCCCACATGAATTTTCTTTGAAGTTTTTAAATATCAAAACATGAAAAATTGAAAATATATTCTGATGGAACCTGCGACAGGGTCTTTAATTTAAAGGTCTAAATACATAAACATGAGCCAAGGGCCCCTTTATTTTGGATTATAGCCTATGAAAAATGAAGCACTTTGTTATAACAAGCAAAAGCAACTAAAACGAAAGTACAATGTTGAATTCCAACTGTTTGGTTGGGTAAATTTTAAACAGTGTAGTTTGTGAAGAACATGTTTTACAGTTTGGAGAACAAACAATAAATAATTTTGTTGAAGATGCCATATAGTGTCATGGTGTATATATCAAAGTAGAAAGACCGTTGTAAAAAAGACAGAGGTTGCTTAAATAAGAAAACTTACAGTGAAATTTCCATATAGGGTTTTCTCCATTAGCAACAACCTCAAATGTCATATAATCTCCCTCCATTAAGTAATTCACAACGCAGAAGATACTCCATTCACCATATACACGGACACATGAATCATAGGCAACAAGCCTTAAATTCCATGATCTTTGTCTTTCATCTCTGACAATCAGACCACATTTCTTGTTTGTAAGACCATTCGCGATTGCAAAATGTTTAGGAAGGCGCTGAAATGGTTTATAACAATTTGCACATATGATACTCTTCATACTTTTGCTGTAAATAACTCTAATGAACAGAGAAGGGGAAAAATAAAATGGTGCAAATGTTTCCTTTAGCCTGAAATTTCTGGAAGTGTTGAGGGGAAATGAGTTTTTGAGACTTACCAAGTAACCATTTGAAATGTAATTTGGTCTGACAATGCACTGAAAATGAGATTGACCCCTAGAGTTGTGAGTAGTAGCTTCTGCACAGGGTTAGATTGTAGACAAATCCATGTCAAGAAAATTGAACATGACAGAAATGACTACCAACAACACATGATAGAGTTTAAGCATCCACCCCGGACATCTATTTGTTGGTTTTTAATCTAAGCTAGTTGACACTTATGTTAAGATTAAGGGACTCTACAGATGTTACCTTTGAATTCCAATTTGTTGAAAGTCTCTTCAGCATTATCGCCTCCTTCCTGCAGATACTCTGTGTATTCTCTATCACAATGACTTGAATCAAAGATGGAAACTTCAAATTCCATATCTCCTTCATGTTTGAAGACCAAAAAATCTCCCAATTGCAAATCATGCTCCTCTGCAAACTTTTCCCAACCCTCTTCTAATCGCCAGCCGTTCACCTTCACCAGCCACTTTTTCCCCATCCTTTTCAGTATTGCATGTTTAATATGGTTCAGTCCCTCCAGATACCTCAAGAAACCTATGGGAATTTTCTGCAGTACAACATAAACTTGCCCCAATTAAAAGAATTATTGCTTTCAAATTTGTGTTTTTTTTTTCTAGGATAAATTCTTCCACCTCCACAACATCATATGTGCAACATATAGTAAACAAAGTAAAGATGACAAAAAAAAAACATGAAAGGATTACTCTTTTTGAGACTTACCAAGTAACCATTTGAAATGTAATTTGGTCTGACAATGCACTGAAAATGAGATTGATCCCTAGAGTTGTGAGTAGCAGATTCTGCACAGGGTTAGATTGTAGACAAAAATTGAACATGACAGAAATGACTACCATCAACACATGATAGAGTCTAAACAACCACCCCGGACATCTATTTTATAGTTTTTAATCTAAGCTAGTTGAAACTTGTGTTAAGATTAAGGGACTCTCAGATGTTACCTTTGAATTCCACTTTCTTGAAAGTTTCTTCAGCATTATTGCCTCCTTCCTGCAAATACTCTGCGTATTCTCTATCACAGTGACTTGAATCAAAGATGGAAACTTCAAATTCCATATATCCTTCATGTTTGAAGATCAAAAAATCTCCCAATTGCAAATCATGCTCCTCTGCAAACTTTTCCCAACCCTCTTCTAATCGCCAGTCGTTCACCTTCACCAGCCACTTTTCCCCGTCCTTTTTAGTATTGCATGTTTAATATGGTTCAGTCCCTCCAGATACTTCAAGAAACGTATAGGAATTTTCTGCAGTACAACATAAACTTGCCCCAATTAAAAGAACTATTGCTTTCAAATTTTTGTGTTTTTTCTTTTCTAGGATAAATTCTTCCACCTCCACAACATCATACATGCAACATATAGTAAACAAGGTAAAGATGGAAAAAAAAAACATGAAAGGATTACTCACAAGACCATGCTTGAAACCTGGCTGAATCGGTTTGAAAAATTGAGGTTTCTTTGAAGTGATTTTCATCGCAGTCACTAGATGACTTATTGGTCTCGAAGAAAAACTTAGTCCTGAATCAAAATTGCAATAGAGTGATAAGTAATAATACAATTTATAGAGACACAACGAAAGAATTTCAATAAAGGAAATAACCACCGTTGGGAAATTTTAGTAATTCACTTAATTGACTACTTGAACTTTCACCATGTTGATGGTGAGGGTTCGATTTTCCATCTTGAAATCTCCTCCCAATTTCTCATTTTACCTGTACTTGATTCAGAAGTGACCGGTCTGGATCTGTGGAGAAGAAGCGGAATTCTTCCAAATAAATGGAAAAAAGAAGTATTGATGAGAAATGGGTTTAGGGTTTACTAAGCGGATCCTCCAAGAAAACTAAAATTTCTCGTCAATGAACTGTAAACTCGGATTGATTCTTGCCTTAATCATGATTAGCCAAGTTATTGCTTGAATTGAACACACTTATCATAATTTAATATTAATGACCGAGATCTAATTGATTCTTGCCTTAATCATGATTGGAATAATCTGTTCCTCCCCTACATTCCATCAGTTCATTTTTACTTGTTACTTTTAACATATCAAAAAAAGTGTCACACCCTGAGCCTAGACCCTAGGTGGGACCGGCACTCGATGCCATTGCTAGTTCGAGCATACCCATAACATAGCACTAAACATGAGCAGAAACATAGTTTAAAAACATTCGACGAGACAAGTCTCGTAAAAGAAACACTTTTCATAATGTAAGTTATTGTACTGAAATTACTAACAAGGACACGAAGGTCCAAACTAAAGCATAACTAACTGTCTATCTATAAGGCCTCTAAACATAATTGAGTAATGTCTACGTGTACAAGGCCCCCGGCATACCTTAAACACATAATCATAAAGTACTAGAAAACTATAAACTAAGCCCCTAGAAACATAGAGGAGATCACCAATAGCAAAAGATATAGGACCTAAAGATGTTACCTTTGAATTCGAAATTCTTGGATATCTCTTCAACATTATTGCATCCTGTTTCTTGTTGAAGATACTCTGCATATTCTGTCACACTGCCTCAAATCAAAGATGGAAACCTCAAATTCCATGTCTCCTTCATGTTTGAAAATCAACAAATCTCCCAAATTGCAAATCATTCTCCTTAGCAAACTTTTTCCAACCCTCTTCTAATCGTCAACCGTTCACCTTCACCAACCACATTTTACCTGCCCTTCCCAGTATTGCATGTTCATATTGATCGTGTCCCTTCAGATACTTTAAGAAACCTATAGGAATTTTCTGCAGTACAATTCAAACTTAACAACAACATACCCAACGTAGGGGTCTAAGGAATGTAGAGTGTACGCAGCAGACCTTATGTCTACATTGGAGGTAGAGAGGTTGTTTCAATATAACACAAACTTACCCCAAATAAACACTAGAAAAAGATACAAAAGAATGTCTTGCTTTCCTTTTTAGTCCATTTAAAAAGGAATGTAGGTTTCCCAATTAACAACTCTTCAAAGACGAGTAAAGAATTACAGAGATCTTGATCTCTTAATGGAGATATAAAATCACGATAATTTTAGTCTTTGAAATACAAATGGTAAGACATACACAGATAAAACACATGAATCTATTTCTTTCGAAATAAAACAAAATTTACCTGTGTTGGAACAACAATACTTCAAATTCCAACATAAATCAAGTGCCACGACCAAACAAAGCACACAACTCTATTTCTTTCGAAAACAATGCTTAGAGAAAGAGGAGATATATTTCAAAAATTCATAACAAATTCTGAAGCAATGACGTAGTATATATAGCTAACAAATAAGTATTGACTTATTGTGATGAAAAGGTGTAACCATTCCAACAATTAATCAATCAATCAGATAATCCAAATCCGAATTCAAGCTGAGCGATGACAAAATGTTTGCATTCTTCCCAACTCATTAAGTTACAGAGAAGTTCTTTTCTATTTATTCCAAACTAATTCTTCTCCTTCCTCCGATATGGAACAACATCTCTTCATTTCTCATTCACGGATCTAAATGCTACCATAATCTAATTACTATCATGCATGAAAAGGATACTTTGAAAACAAAAGTACAACACATGCTAATTTCTTTCCCCATCATCAAATGCTTCATATCATCTACAATGACTTCTGTGTTGCTTGGCAATTGGCATCCTTAATTCCCAGAATATTTACCTACAATTTTCAAAACAAAACATAGACTCAGTTCTTAGACTGAATTGTACAAAGCTTTACTTACATAACCATAGAGGTCTAAGGTAGACCTTTTATATGGAAAATTTGGTAAGCAATTGTTTGGACATTTGATACAACATGATACAATATCAACACAAAATAAAAATCGTTTTTTTTGTACACAATACAGGGACTTGCACTCTCACACAGAGCACAAATTCACACACTGACTATAAGAAATAGAATTACTTCAACAGTCTCCATTTACTCTCTAACCAATCAAGGTCAGCTAAAACTTTGACCATTAACAGTGCAATCAATACAATTTGAAGCCTTCAAAATTGTGTTAAATGACATTCAAAAATCTCAGTAGAAATTGCTTTTGGTTCCACAATAACTCCCATATTCTAATAACAAAGGGGACAAAAAGGAAAAATAACAACATATCACAAAGGATAGTCATGAAACTAAAGAGAAATAAAGCAATACTCATATGAATTATAGGTATTGTGGCATTGTTGGTGAGTTCAAACTTGTAAGTATCTCCTTCTTGAAAACCATTTGCTTTTCTGAACTGTGGCCATCCCCTTTTAATTCCAAAGCGGTTTTCCATTTGCCCAAGCCAGACTGACCATGATCTCTGTTTTTCATCGACAAGAATCATCTCACTTCTACTCATTAAGCCATTTGATTTCACAAAACGCATCGGAAAATACTGCTCAAATTTATCCCAATATATAGATCAATACGCCGTTATCACAACAAAAAGAAATAATTAGCAAAGGTTTTTACTAAATTTGTTCAGACCACTCTTACCAAAATAGCTTTTGTGAAGGTGTAACGTTTGATAGTGGATATAAAATGAGGGTTGGCATCAGCAGATGTTGAAGCTGGTGTTTGCGATATTGGAGTAGTCATGTCTGACATCTTATGCCTAAGATCTGTTATTGTTTTGAAGTAACCAAGAAAAGAAGAAAAAAGAAACATCACAATCATTATGCACATGATATTTGCAATATTAATGTAGCTCTTTCTTTACTTGGTTTACTCATAAAAGTAAATATACCAATACTTGCATCACATAGATTTTTATTCAATACTTCTCAAGTCTTTGCTGAAGCATACCAGAGAAATTTAGTCAGCAAATTAGACTTGAATAGACAACATATATGCTGAAATTTCTCTAGCAGTGCCAACAAAATGTTAACTCCAATTTCAACCATGCTCCTCTTAGGGTGTCGGAAAGGCCATCAAAATAGAATCCATAACAAGCTTGAGTCCCTAGTTAAAAGTATTGTATTTCATGCTCTTTAAGCAATATGTTTAAACAGTTACAAAAACTGACGGTCTAGAAAGAACTTACCATGACCATCTCAACTAACCAAACCGCAAAGGTCTTCTACAGAACTAGTTTATGCATCTCTATACACTCATTTCAAGAAAAAGTACTTTTATTGATACTATTTGACAAATATTGTTTAATCCACATGAATTTTCTTTGAAGGTTTTAAATAAAAAAATATGAAAATTTATCCAAAAGGAGACTGCAACAGCTGGCCTTTAATTTAGAGGTCTCAATACATAAACATGAGCCAAGGGCAGCACTTTGTTATAAGAAGTAAAATGCAACTAAAAAGAAAGTACAATATTAAATTTTTCAACTGTTTGGTTGGGTAAATTCTAAACAGCGTAGTTATTTGTGAAGAACATGTTTTACAGTTTGGAGAACCAACACCAAATTATTTTGTCGAAGATGCCATATAGTGTCATAGTGTACATATCAAAGTAAAAAGATTGTTGACAATGAGATTGACCCCACGAGCTGTGAGTAGCAGCTTCTGCACAGAGTTAAGATTAAGGGACTCTAAAGATGTTAATCTAAACAACCACCCCAGACATCTATTTAAGATATTAATCTAAACTATTTGAAACTTATGTTAAAATTAAAGGACTCTAAAGATGTTACCTTTCTTCGAAGTCTCTTCAACATTATTGCCCTCTTCTTCCTGCAGATACTCTGCATACTCTCTGTCGCAATGACTTGAATCAAAGATGGAAACTTCAAATTCCATGCCTCCTTCATGTTTGAAAATCAACAAATCTCCCAATCGCAAATCATTCTCCTTAGCAAACTTTCCCCAACCCTCTTCCAATCGCCAGCCGTTCACCTTCACCAGCCACTTTTTACCCGTACTTCTCAGTATTGCATGTTTAATATGGTTGAGTCCCTTTAAATACTTCAAGAAACCTATAGGGATTTTCTGCCAGTACAACATAAACTAGCCCCAATTAAGAAAACTATAGCTTTCAAAATTTTACTGGGATAAATTCTTCCACCTCCACAACATCATACATGCAACATATACTACAACTACACACTATTCTTTTTAGTTCATCCAAAAAGAATGTCACCTTTCTGTGATTAGAAAAAAATTACTTTAAACTTTCCCCTTTCATAAATCTTACTTTGCTTTCTTAAACTTTGTATCAAGTCAAAATATGTCAGATAAATTGGGACCAAATGAAAAAAAAAAATTGAAAAGGATAACTCACAATACCATGCTTGAAACCTGGCTGAATTGGTTTGAAAAAATGTGGTTTCTTTGAAGCTATTTTCATGGCCGTCAACAAAATGCCCTTTCTGTTTGTGAAAAATTAGTTGCCTAAATCAAAATTACAGTAAATTGGTAAGTAGTAATTCAATTTTACATAAATACAACATGAAAAAAAATTCAAGTAAAGAAAATACCAGATAGTCGGAAAATCTTAGTAGCTCAGTTGATTAACTCTCCTAATCTCTTCTCCGTTTCGAGGTTTAGGGTTTATCAAGCGGATCCTCCAAAAAAACTGTAAAATTTCTCGTCGATCAACTGTAAACTCGGATTCTGCTCCTCCTCCATGGCTCCATTTTTTTTCTTCTTTCCATTTTCGGCGAGTTTTGCTTGAATTAAATATACATAACGTAGTTTTAATATTAATAACTGAGATTTAATTAATTAAAATAGAATCTTAATCATGATTA
>JAJOOO010004664.1:0-22772 GCA_029582685.1 Solanum piurae | reverse complement strand
TCCTGTAATTTAGGATTCTGAAGAACACTATCAATCTCAACACTATTAATTTCTTATTATTATTACTATTATTATTATTATTACTATTATTATTATTACTATTATTATTATTATTATTATTATTACTATTATTATTATTATTACTATTATTATTATAATTATTATTACTATTATTATTATTATTACTATTATTATTATTATTATTACTATTTATATTATTTAAATATAATAATAGCTCGAAGAAATTTGTATACATACTAAAACTAATATAACTCATTGAATAATAATAGAGTCGAATATATTAAATAAGGATTATCAAGTTAACTAACTAGAAATTAAATAGATAAGTAAGAACTAAAATATATAAGACATGTATTCGTTATACCTAATATAAAATTTTGGAGCTTTGTACTGATAATGTGTTATAAAAAGTATCAATGCTAAACTAACAAGAGAGATGAATGAGAAATAGTATGTGCAGTATTTTTCCCCCAGTATTCTTGCTTATCTTTGTTATAAGAAGAGGGATACATTTCGTCTAGTAGCATGGTCAACACGAGTCCCAAGGCTCTCGGTGTAAATTTTGCGATTAGGCATTTTAACTTTAAAATTAACGCCTAAGTTTGACTTTAGTCAACATTCTAAGTAAACGAGTTTAGATGAGAATTTTTTCAGGATTTAAGAATGTTGAGTTTAGTCTAAAAGAACTCTTCATTTGGATATCGAGGTTTCCCGACTAATTTTGAACCCCCTTTAGATTTTAGCTTAAATAGAGTTTGGGGGTGGGACCCACTTTTACAGAGATGACCTCATATAGAAATTTTGACTGCTACGTTGAGTCCAGAATATCAAATTTGGTAGGGTTGCATATCTCGTTCGCGTTCATGGAATTCCATTCGAATTTAGAACGCCCTATCAAAGATTCGGAAAATGGCCAAACCAGCTAATATGCATCAGCTGGTGCAGGTCACTTTTGGCCTTCGCGTTCGCAGGCCCTTGGCCATTTTTGCAGAGGTTAGGTTACCTGATGGTCGTGATCACAGGGCTTCATCCGCATTTTCGTGGTCTCTACCACATTTACGGGACCCAGATTTCCCCTTGGACGCTTTCGCTGGACCTTCGCCGCATTCGCAAGGTCCGTGTTTGCAAAGGTCATTTGAGGTTTGTATTTATTTATAAAGACAAATGTGACTATCTCTAGATACAGGGGTTCTAATTGTATTTCTCTCTTGATATACCTTGTAAATTGGCGATTCAAAGTCCAATTGATTTGTGGAGGGTGTGGATACGCTGTGATATGATCAGAGTGTGTTGGTGGACTCCTTTTCAAGGTGAAATTAACGTTTTAGTTGTTGTACTGGTTCTTTTATTTGAGCTAATTATTGATTGTTTGCATGTTGTTTTTGTTCACTGATTCAAACCTCGAATTGCGTTCAAATTTGGAACACAAGTTAGGAGCATTGTTTAGGATCTAGTGATGGTGTCAATTTTGGAAATTCTGATGTGGGTCCCACAATTTCCATTTGACTTCCGAAATTGGTCCATTTTGTTTATATGTTTTTGGTTTCTAAATGATCGTACTAACATTGTGATCGTATTTTTGATAGCGTGATGATTCAGAGGTCGTTTGGAAAGTAAAATCTCTAGCCTTGTAATTTAGAGTGTGTGCGGTCGGCATATAGGTAGGCTACGACTTCCTTTCTCTTTAGATTGAGCTTGAATGCATAAATTTGTGATGATTAGAGTGAATTGGGGGTGGGAACCTAAGTACTCATACTTTTATTCTTAGATACCATATTTTAGGGTTGATCGATATTGTTTTGGGTTTAGTACCATGCTAGCGGAGGGGGAGGGGTATATGTGTTGTTGCATGCTGTTATGTACTACATGCGTTTTTACCTGTTATTTGGATCATGTTCGGCCTTAGTCTAGGATAGACAAGTGTTGTTTTAGAATCGCGAGCCTTCTAGATTTGTTTTCATGTCCGACGTCATTTTGGATGGACTAAATCCTTTTACACCAGAAAAGCATACATGGGTCTGATATTTTGAGCCTTAGCCTAGATATTTTTACATCTTTTTAGACTTTCTACCTTCTCTCCCTATCTTTGAGGCTCTGATGCATTATCGAAGGTTGTGTGTTTTCTCAGGATTTGAGTATTCCATGCTTGGGGCCTTTTGTGAATCCTTGTGAGTGGATGTCGATCCATGATGGCTTGGACCCTACTTAAGATCCTCTTTGGATTCCACATGCCCCCGGATCACTCTTGCTAGCAGGGCGCCTTATGCCCTTAAGAGTGGATTGGCTGGCAAGGAGACCTTGATTTCTGAGATCCTCTTTGGAGTCGACGCGCCCCCAGATCACTCTTGCTAGCTAGGCTATGAGTAGACTTGCTATTTGGGTGGCCTAGATTGATTGTCACTCTTGCTAGCAGGGCTTGGAGTTGACTATATATGACGGTTACTTGGGCTGAGAGCCCAACTTTTGATTCGTGGTACTCTTCTCTCAATAGACTTAGCTTTTTTGTGTACATGTCGGGCTTATGGGGGTCCGTTTGGGTTTTATTTAAACTTGTGCATGAGTGTACCTTATGTGCTTATGGGTCCAGTTAGGTTTAGTTTAGGTTTACTTAGATTTAATTTCGGTATGCTCGTGTGCTTTCTTTCATATCTGCTTTGCTATCTGTTTGTGTGTAGATTCTATCTTTTTCAGATTGCTTTGCTATGATTCTTACTATGTACCTTTGTTTTGGTACTCATGCTACACTCTACATCTTTTTCATGATGTAGGTCGTAGTACAAGCCACTAGCGCTGATCGTTCATGCCATATTTTGCAGCTTTTAGGGATCGAAGATGAGGGTAAGCACTTGGCATCTTGGATCAACCTATCTCTTTTTTTTATACATGTAGCTAGTCTTTTGCCTCTGAAAGGGCTTGTTGTGGTCCACTTTGTGGACTTGTATTTGTTTATATTTCATGTTCCGGGAGGGATTCCATTGTATAGATTTTAGCTTGCTTTTGTTTCTATCTTATGTTATTTTTTTGTGTTATTTATGTTTAGTTCTACTCTCATACACAC
The DNA here is from genome assembly GCA_029582685.1 of Solanum piurae. Taxonomy (NCBI): domain Eukaryota; kingdom Viridiplantae; phylum Streptophyta; class Magnoliopsida; order Solanales; family Solanaceae; genus Solanum; species Solanum piurae. The sequence goes on along the minus strand of JAJOOO010004664.1, from coordinate 19,693 downwards.
TAGTTTACGTACTAGGTACGGGTTGACTTACCTACTAGTGGGTTATAGTAGGTGTCATCATGATTCAAAAAATCATGTCGTGACACACATCCTCTCCAGAACATTTTTAGGACAGCTAAAAAAATATGGTAATACAAATAATGAGAATTCAATAGTAAAATTGTGAACATTGAAAAAATGACTAATTAACATTTTCCTTAACCAAAGTTCTTGGTTTTTCTACTTCTCTCAATTGGGATAAAGACTAATTCTTTAAATACTTACCTTTTTCTCATAACTCGTGAACAACCTCGTCTAATTTCTTATCAATGTCTGGTGCCCATTGGAGGTGTCGTCTTTTCTTTTATGGTCTTTCTGTAGTAATTTTCGAAAGCAAAGAATGATCCTCCTCTTTTTCTGAAGTACCACTACTTTTAATTTGTGCCTCCTTATTAGTACTTCTCTTTCTCTTAGACCTTTTTTCCTCATCATTTTCTATTAAAGAATCTACAACTTGATCTTGACAAGTCTCAGAGCAATTTGCTATGCTTTTTCTCTTTCTGTTTTGCAGTTTCTTGGGACAAGATGTGTTTTCCATTGCATAAACTTGATTAGCCTTGTAGTATTGTGATTTTTTATTTGCATTGTTATTGTAGTAACGCATATGCTTCCATACATCCTTGAGGTTCATTGATGACATGGACGACTTCTTAAAAAGGAAGCATGCCCCTTGTGTTGTTTCTTCTTTTACCATTTATATCGTCACCTCTGGAGACATCACTAAACCAAAAATAAAAAATCAGAATAAATCGTTAAATGAGGTATCCAGAATTGTTGAGAGAACTTAAATATTCATAAATATATACACCACTTTTAAAGGAACATATTTAAATATAGAATTTGACCAAAATAATAATATATATAGAAACTACAAGTAACATTCATGTGTTAGAAGTTAATTTTTTGATATTATTATTATGATAGATAAAGTTTAATTATGATGTGTGATATTAACACGTTTAAATACACTTTTAAATTATTGAATAGTACACACTAAACCACATAAAATAATTAAGATTTAGAGAAAATAGTCTTACAAATAATAGGTTTCTCTTTGATGAGTTGAGTGGACTTGATGAAATCAAGGTAGTCCATTTCAAGCATGTCGACATCCACCATGACCAAGTCGAACTGGTCGATCTGTTCCCGGAGAATGGATAAAGCTATAGTTGCTTGTTGGATTACAGTTACTATAAACAATAATCAAACTTAGAAAATATCACAAAAACGTTATGTATATTGTGGAATACTTTCATAATAATTAGTGGTACATCTTTCTATTTCTTTATGTTATTAAACGAATAAAGGTAGTATGACATGACCAATAATATTACATTAGAAGTATAGAAAGGGATATTTGATTGATACTTGGTTACTAATATCTTTCAAGTTTTTGATAAGTTAATTAATTTAATCTTGTTGCTTAAGGATCCAACTGATTCTTTTCCATTTAATATACAACTCATCTAGCGTGTTGATAAATTTGATGATGTATTTTCATAAGGTTTAATATATCGATAATGTTTTACACTTGACGGTAATTTGTTTTTTTTTTATATATTTAAACTACAACATGCTCTGTTTCAACATTTAAACAAATGATAAATTATTTATGTTAGACAGTTCAAATTAAAAATTTAGAAATAGCTTATGTTCTCAAACATTCATTACATATAATTTAATGACATAATTTTACTATGTCACATCCATTCGTTATGTTCCCAAGCATCACAAATAAAAAAATTCAACCATTAATTTATTAAAACAACAACAATCTAACAAATTCATTCAACACTGTTGTAATTTATTTATTTACACATACACTAAGTCATACATGACTGATACACATGTTAAAATTTACTAAACGTCATGTGCATCTGATTTGTTTTTGCCAATAAAATAAAATAGTTTTTTTCTTCAAATTTCAACAGTCAGATCTACTCCAAATAAATTTAATTTGAAATATAAATTTCAGTTATCATAAAATAACAAACATCAATCATCAATTTTATAGAAATTCACTTCTTAAATATAAACTATAAGTATAAATTTTACTAATAAGATCCAACAAAAATTAAGGAAAAAGCTCAATACATACGAGAGAAATATATATTAATGTACTTTTAAAAGAATGTTCTTCAAGAATTGCTGCTACATTTGATAAAGAAGTTGTATCATGACCAACAAAGAGAATTCTGAGGCTAACATAGGTTGAAGGAATATCTACATTACCAGTTTTCTCACAATCCATCTCTTAGCCTATAAAGATTTTGAGCGAGAGAGATTGAAGATTTTTGAACTTTTGTTCTCTTTCTTTAATTGGCTTTTTTTTCCTACCACCTTATACTAAATGAAGGATAAAATTTGGCTAATTACTTACATAGATATGGGCAATATCGGATTTCAAAACCCTACCTTGGTAGCAATTTTTTTAATCCAATTATGGGCTAGCCCATTTTATTTGCGAAGAAATCAAATGAACAAAGAGGGCCCAAAGCCCGAGTCCAAAAAGACACAAAAAACCTAGGACTAAAAACAACTAAAAACAAATTAGGAAAGCAAATGAAGGAGTTGGATAGTCGTGATCATCTTCTCCACAGTGTGTCGGTCTCCCAAATTACGATAGTTTTTTCTACAATGTGTCGGTCGCCGTGACAATCCAAATGTAGCTTAGCTTCGACAAAGGCAATTGAGCTTCAGGGGCTTCCCTGCGGGCATTATAACTCTCACAATGCCAAAGGGCCAATTTTTATAGGTTTGGATGGTTGGGTTCATAAGTGGTAGATATGCACTTATTTGAGGTATATTTAACTCGATATTTAGTGTCTTCAATGCCTAATTTTGTCCTATTCTGATGATACATCGATGATCTAAATATATGAAGGCAAATGGACAAGTCAAGGAGTGATGTTTGAAAGAATGGCCAAAAATGCAAAAAGATGTCCAAACTATACATTGTTAATCGCCAAACTAGAAGGGTAGATCACCTAATGAGCACGATCTCACCAATAATGATAGTGCATATCACTTGTGTTTATCAAACCAGGTCAAAGAACTCTATTAAAGAGGGCGATGTACCGAATGATAAATGTGGTTTTGCTTAACATCACTGAAAATGATAGTGTAAAAAGAAAGACCAAATGCTTGAAAGGAAAATAGAAGTGGTACTCAACGATTTTCCGATTGTGAAAGGCTGACTCAAATGAGTTCGACAATTGAGGTTCAAAAACCTGAAGCCTAGAGTATGAAAAGGCGAGCTGGGGAGCAAGATGTGATTCGGCGAATGAGCTTGGTGAGCCCGACTAATGTCCCTAAATGGATCACGTATTGGGTTTTGGGCCTAATTTTGGGAAATTATAAATAGCCCAAAGGAGAGAGAAAGTATATATCGAGTGGATTAGTGTCACGCTCCGAGGCTACCATCTAGACGTAAAAACGGGACTTAGGATCACGAGTGCCCCCAAGATAACCGTGCTAGCATATCATAAGCACACTAAGATAATTAAAATGAGAAAATTTGTGCGGAAGCTTAAAACATGATATAAAGTGAAATGATGGGAAATACCCATTCTAAGTCTGAATATAGAAAACTGAGTTTAATGAAAACTGAAAGATCAAACTCAAACTAAAAGTGAATCTAACTATGTCTGAATAAAAGTCTCTAACTAACTAGAGCTGCTGGGACATGCCCCCAGCTAACTTCTAGCAAAAACTGAAACTAAAATAAGAATGACTGGATAAAAGACATGTCAATCGTCCTCGAAGAATGATGACTCACCGCTGATGTTGCTGAACTGGAGATCGAGCACCGATCTATACGTGATTTGAATGCCGATGACCTAAACCTACATCACGAGAAGATGTAGCGCAGAGTATGCGTCAGTACTTGAAAGGTACTGAGCATGTAGGATAGGATAAAGCTGAACAACATATACATAACTGAACAAAGCAATAACAACAATGATATAATCTGAACATAATGTAAATACTGAAATATACTGAATACTGAGCTAACTGAATGCAATGACCAAGTACATGACATGCTGAGACTGAATATTGAACTATAACTGATAACCTGGTCAATGCACTAGAATCTGAATATGGGAGTTATTGTAAACCAACATAAAACCACGAGAGCTATCCGTGGAGTATGATGTATTGCCCCATCGAGAGGACCCAATATACCTTGTCAGGGGTATAAAGGCATGACTGGTGTGATCACTAAATATGTTGCCCATAGAGGGGACTTATCCTATGAGGGCACATAGTTCTGGGACTATGAGAGTGACTAACCCTTAGTCCACTCGGTATTAAGCCTACTCCCAACTGATTATGTAAATAACACATTATAACTGAATTTTTGAAATACTAAATAACTCAAAATACTGACATGCTAACTGAAAATGCAATATTAATAATGATATTGAAACATTCTTAACTGGCGCATGTATATCTGAATAAATTGACCTAGCAAGTGTAATTCATGAACTAAACGAATCTACACAACTAGGGCTCTGAGTTTCATGCAAGAACTAAGCAACAATTCCTCAAAAACATGATAATCTGATTTGGATTAGTCTAACAGCTGAATCACAATATAAATATGAAATTCTAGAAACCCTAGGTCTAAATATGATATAGAGAATCAAGAATCTGACTGAATTCTAGGGACCTAGTGGATGAAAGGAATCCACTAGTGAAATCCCACATACCTGGTGACAAATTTCACGGAGAAATCTTTCGATTTCGGGGTTGGAACTGGAGGAAACCTTGTTGCGTTCTTGGAGAGGGTTGGTCGACTTTCTCTCATTCTTTTCGTTCAACTTGGATGAATTTTGGAGAATGAGTTAACTATGGTAAGTTCTAATTAAGTTACTAGGTTAAAATTGACTAAAACGACGTAGTTTAGGGGTTAAACGACATAGTTTAGGTGTCCAATGCATAGGGAAAAGACCAAAATGACCCTGACTTAAAAGCTGTCGGGGCCAACCGACAGACCTGGTCCACGAACCGTAGTCCCACCTACGGTCCATCCTGGTCAGTCGCCGATTGGATTTGTGTCTGGAATGGCCTCCAATTGACACAAGGCTAGCTCCCTGCGCCACCAGTGTGCCAAAAACGAGTCCCAATCGATTTTGGGTTGGCGCCCTGCGCCCCCATCACGCCTAGTGTGCTGGGGCGCTACGCTAGGCCTTCTCCTCATGCGATTTTGTTGTCCTTGCTTGCTTTGCTCCCATTATGCGCCTGCATCTCTTTTAGGAACCCTGAAAATAGCTAATCATGTATGTTAGTATGCAATCATCGCAATTCTAAATCAAAACATATCAATTAAAATAGTGAATGTTCTTAAAAGTCAAGTTAAATACCGGTAATTCGTAGTAATTGGGTATATAAATATGCCCAAGATCAGGCTCCATTGTGGGGTCTAAAGGGGCAACACCAAAAAGAGAGCTAGACATGTGGGCAACTATAGCAGGTCCCATTCCAGGCAGAGAGACTTTTATGATTGGCCCAGGACACGGTTTTAGTAGTGCCAGTCCAGTCACCTTGTTCATGCCTCATTACAGGTTTTATAGGGTGACCTATATAATTGGAGTGAGGTAGGCTTTATTCAGAGTCATGGGTCCCACTCTTGTGTTTCAGGTCGTGGTGACCATTTTTCTGGAAGTCGATCAGCGCTGGGTTGCTTTAAGTGTGAAGGGGCTTAACGAATAGTCCAACGATTGTCCCATGCGTAGGCAAAATTCTCCCACTCCACACACAGCTCCACCAACAACACTGATAATACTCAAATCACCCTACAAAACCAATTAAAGAATTAGCGATCGTAGTTGGTAAAAACCCCAACAAAGAGTCGGGATCGAATCCCACATAGAATGGTATATCGTAGAGAATTCTTTATCGAGAGATATGGACTTTAAATTATCTCATTTGGAATAGTAAGAACAATAGGGTGGATGGTACCACTAACTTAATATAAAGCTTTTGTTATCAATTATCGCAATTAAACTAAAATTTGAACTTAATCAAGAGTTAACAAGCAATCTAGGGGTGCGGGGATTGGATATCAATGTCACATAGGGGTGATTGTGTTGCTCTATAGTGATGTACATACATGAATATGCTAAGTCATCTTCAATGCGCTAATCATCTTTCGATCTCAAAGCATCTATGCCTAGAATCTCCTTTGGTCTCATCTAAATGTCAATCCTAAACAACACAATACCTTACTTTATCCTCTCTTTCAAGAATAGAGAAAATATATCTAGCCCATAACCTCTCTTTCAAGAATAGAGAAAATATATCTAGCCCATAACCTCTCTTTCAAGCTAGCCATAGAAAAAAAACTTAAATTGCTAGTATAAAACTAACCACCCACTCCAATTAATTTATTACTAGCATCAACCGGAGATCGGGAGTAGAAATTAAGTTTTCAAACTTAACCCTTAAGTTAACCTCATAGTAATTACACCAAAAGCATGCATGAACAGTGATCTTGGGCATATTTATATGCCTAGGAGCCAAATTACACCCTTAATTTAGATAAGTTTAAGGACATATTCTAGTGTTTGGGTAGTAGTTGAGTCAGATATTTCATTTTGATTAACCAATATGATTAATGATTGTAGGTTGTCAAAGAAGAAGAAAACGTACAAGGAAATGGAAGCACGAGAATGAGGAATGGATTTGATCGCTAAAGCGCAAAGGATAAAGACTAAGAGAAGAAAAAAGAAGATCAAAAGTGAAGAGATCGAATAAGCATAACCTCTCCGCAACGCAGATAAGGAATTAATTATGTTTTCCAAAAGATGATATCGAGGCAAAAGGCTCCATATCCTCTATGTATTGCAGAGAAGAGGTGTTTTACTGAAGCAGGAAATAACATGCCTATTGTGCGTCGCAGACCTGTGTCCAAATTCTTTGCCAATTTTTATAAATTATAAATAGACTCAGATTTTATTAAACTAATCTTTTTTTGGGTTTTGAAGAACGATGCTTTTGGGAGCGATTTCATCGATTGGTGGGGTTCATTCTTATCCTTTACTTAATTTGATCTCTCTTATGTTTATTGATTATTTCAAGATTGAGAATCATACTATGAGTAGCTAAATTCCCGAGTTCTAGGGTTGTGGCTACAAAATGATTGTATTTTATTGACTTTGATGGATTAATTTTGGTTATCATATGAATCTCTCTTTTGCTCTTAATTTAGTATTTTGTGACTGGCCACCATTGAAATAAATGTATTGTCTGAATTGAACTCGGGAGAGGAATAAAAGGATAGAATGTGGGGCAAAAAGAGCATGATCTTCTCTAGGTTTAGGGTTGATTTGTATATATAATAGGGATATACCTAGAAACCTTTCTTGGTTAATAGACATGATGAAAACATAATGCTCATTAATTGGTTCAGTCTATCCCCACTCAACGATGTAGTTAGGCTTCCAATTACCATAGGTGATTAGAGGTCAGGAGACCATGATCATACATTTAACCTTGTAATCGGTGATTCAATAATCGATTGTCATATATTAAAGAAGATAATTTTCATGAATCCATAACAGGCTGCAACCCTGGAATTTCCCAAGTCATTGTTTGAAATTGAATTGTAGTAGTTTAACTTAGATAATTAATCATTTAGAAATATATATCACTCTTCTTGATAACACTATCTCTAAACTATAATTATTTGAAGGATTGAATATGATCTAATCTTAAGTCCCTGTGGATACGATACACGGCTCTTAAAAAGAGCTACTTTAATACTTGCACGACCACGTAAACTTGCGTGTGCGTTTGGGCGCAACAAGTTTTTGGCGCCGTTGTCGAGGAATTTAGAATTAGGGAGCATTTGATTTATCTAATTTCTTGAGTTTTTTTCCCAAAGATTTGAGAACTTGATCTTAGCTATTATTACTGCTGGTTGTGTTTTAACTTCAAGCTAGGAGACAAATGGGAATCGGTAGAGCCACTCGCTGAACCGAAAAGATTCGTTCATTACCAGAGAAGTCAAGTACGACTAACTTACCTTGTTCCCCAAGTTGGGAGTGATCTGGTAACACTAGTAGTAGAGGTTAAACACGCCGCACATGTAGTGATGGTAGAGATGATAGTGAGAGACGTGGCAATCCCACACATAACCAATGTCACTTCTTGTATTCAGAAACCAGCAGTTTGTGGTAGGTTTGAATTGAAGAATAGTATGGTGCAACTATTTCACTCTAATGGGCATATTACTGGATTATCTCATGAGGACCCATAAGTTCACATACAGAACTTCTTGGAAATCAATGATCCTTACACTCTAACTGGAGTGAACCCGGATTATGTGAGACTCACACTCTTCATCTTCTCTCTATTAGGAGAAGTAAAATGGTAGTTTAATTTTGAGTCAGCGAACTCTATCACGTCGTTGAATGATATTGCTTGAAAAAAATTTATACAATTTTTTCCATCTGAGAAAACAGCCAAGCTGAGGAACGAGATACTAGTTTCCAGCAAAAGGAGAGGGAAATTTGTACCAGGGTTGGGACATGTTTAAATCTATGTTATTAAGTTGTATGTACCATCATCAAGCTAACGAGGTATTGCTCCATACCTTCATTGAGGGTTTGGAACCAAACACCAAAATTTTACTTGATTTAATTATAGGAGGACAAGATTTGGAGAAGACTTATGCTGAATTGTTCACTCTACTGAACAGAATCTCACAAGGTAACCCCGAGTGGAATGGAAGAGGAGCTAAACCTATGGTGCAAAGGGCTACTAGGATGCTAGAGATGGATGTAGTTACAACTTTCACTGCCCAAATTGATGTCATGCAGAACATGGTGAACACTCATTTCAGTAATTTGTCAATGGGACAATAGCATGCACATGTAAATGTGGTACAACAACCACAAACATGGTGTGATATATGTGGAAGTGGTGATCATGTAGCAGATAGTTGTGGAGCGAACCCGAATTCAGTATACTTTATAGGTAATGCACAACAAAGATGGGGCATCAAAACTATGGCAATATATATAATCCAAGTTCATGGAACCATCCTAATTTCTCTTTGGGAGGAAATCAAAATTAGATACAGGGTTAGAATCAATATAGACCTTAAGGTAATGTGCAAGGTTACCAACAACAGGGTCAACGAGATAATAAAAAATACCATCAAGGAAACATAAGCACTAAAGATATGTTTAAGATAATCATGGTCGATCAGGCTAAAGAAAATGCGAACATGGAGAAAATAGTTGCGGAATTAAGAAATAACCATCTGGCAACTCAAAATCTAGAGAAAAAGTTTGTGCAATTTGCTAGTGCTCATCTCACACCCTAAATGAGATTTTCCTGGTAATATTGATCCTAATCTGAGGCAAGTAAATGCGGTTGGTACTCGTAGTGGGTTGCAATTGGAGGAATTGGCTCAAAAGAAGAGAAACAATAAACCTCAGTGGGGAAGAAGAAGACCTAAAGAATGGAAATGATACACATGTGGAAACAATGCAACCAATAGTGAAACCACCTCCGTCATTTCCTCAAAAGTTTAAAAAACAAAATAAATATGAATGCATCAATAAGTTTCTCTCTCTTAAAACAAGTGCACATTAATCTGCCTCTTATAGATGTTTTGTAGGGAATACCAAGGTATGCCAAATATGTGAAGGAGATTGTAGAAAACAAGAGGAGATTAATGGAGTATGAAACTGTGGCACTCACTGAAGAGTGAAGCTCCAGAATTCAAAATAAGCTACCCACCAAACTCAAAGATTCGGGTAGTTTTGCTGTTCAAATAACCATAGGGAAACACATTCATGCCCGAGGGTTGTGTGATCTAGGAACGAATATTAATATAATGCCAACTTCTATATACAAGAAATTGGGGTTGGGTAATCCTAAACCCACCACTATTATCTTACAGTTGGCAGACCGTTCGGTGGCTAGGCCGTACGGTGTTGTGGAGGATGTCTTGGTCCAAGTGGGATCGTTGATATTTCATGTTGATTTTGTTGTGCTGAATTTCAAACCGGATCCTGAGGTGCCTTTCATTCTTGGGAGATCCTTATTGTCCATTAAGTGCTCTACGATTGATGTAGCAGCTGGTCAACTACCTATGAGATCTCATGACAAAGTAGAAGTGTTCGATGTGTATAAAGCTCTGAAATTACTGGCTGTGTATGAAGAGTTGTCGACCATAACAGTGATAGATCTTGAAGAAAAAGCTCATTACATCGCATCCAGAGATCCATAAGAGCGAGTGTTGATTGTCCATTATATCTATGATGATGCTGAAGCACAGGAAATTGTGCAATTATTAAAGGTGTCTAGCTTGGGGTTTCAAAAGATAACTGGGAGCCTTTGAATAAGGTGTTAGCACCATCTAAGCCATTAATTGAGGAAGCACCCAAGATCAAATTGAAGACACCACCCTCCCATTTGAGGTATGTATTTCTGGGAGATGATAAGACCTTACCTGTAATTCTTTCTGCAGATTTTTCTGAGTTACAGGTTGAAGCATCTTTGAAATTTTTTAGAAGGAGCAAGGAAAAAATTGGTTGGCAGATGTCTGACATTCATGGGATTAGTCTGGTATTGTGCATGCACAAGATATACATGGAGGAAGGACACAAGCCTAGTGCAAAACACCAGCGCTGACTGAACCTAGTTATGAAAGATATGGGGAGGAAGGAAATTATCAAGTTGTTAGATGCACAAATAGTGAACCCCATATTTGACAGCAAATGGGTAAGTCTTGTGCAATGTGTGCCCAAGAAAGGGGGTATGACTGTGATGAATAATGATAAGAATGAACTAATCCCTATAAGGACAGTTATTGGGTGGCCTATTTGCAAGGATTATCGCAAGCTGAACGAGGCCACCCAAAAATATCATTACAAGTTCCCTTCATTGATCAGATGTTAGATAGGCTAGCAGGGCAGAAGTATTATTGCTTTTGGATGGTTACTCGGGTATAATCAATTGTGATTTCAATAGAGGAATAAGAGAAGACGGCATTCACTTGTCCATATGACACATATCCTTTTAAGCATATGCCCTTTGGACTTTGTAATGCACCAGCCACATTTCAGAGATATATGATGGCAATATTTCACGATACAGTGGAGGATTTTGTGAAAGTGTTCATGGATGACTTATCAGTATTCGATGAGTCTTTTTAGATATGTTTGTATAATCTTGATAGGGTTCTTGCTCGATGTGAGGGAAAAAATCTTGTATTGAATTGGGAAATGTGTCATTTCTTAGTTCAAGAATGTATTGTGTTGAGTCATAAGATCTCTAGAAGCGGGTTGGAAGTTGATAGAGCCAAGGTAGAGGTAATTGAAAAGTTGTCACCTCCTATCTTGGTGAAAGGAGTCAAAATTTTCTTGGGGCATGCTGGGTTTCATAGGAGGTTCATCAAAGATTTATCCAACACTGCAAGACCTATGTGCAGTTTGTTGGAGAAAGAGGTGAAATTTGTGTTCAATGAAAGTTGTTTGAATCCCTTTGAGTTGCTGAAGAAGAATTTGATAAAAGCACCTATTTTAATTGCTTCCAACTAAGAGTTACCTTTTGATCTCATGTGTGATACTAGTGATATAGTAGTAGGTGTAGTGTTGGTCCAGATAAAATAGAAGGATTTTCACTCTATTTACTATGCCAGCAAGACTCTTGATGCAGCACAGTCAAATTACACAGTCACAGAGAAAGAGATGATTGCTCTAGTATTTTCCTTCAACAAGTTCATATCTTACTTAGTAGATACTAAGGTTATGTTTACACTGACCATGCTGCTATCAAGTACTTATTTAACAAGAAGGATGCAAATCCAAGGCTGATCAGATGGATCTTGCTACTTCAAGAATTTGATTTGGAAATCAAGGATAGAAAGGGTTCGGAGAATTAAATTATAGACCACTTGTCTAGATTGGAGGATTCATCACATGTGAAGAATGAAGGACAAATTTGTGAAGAGTTTCATGATGAGAAATTGTTAGCTTTAGACATTTCTCAAGTACCATGGTATTCTGAAATTGTGAATCGTATGGTAAGTAGAGTGTTCCCACATTTATGCACCAAAAGCAAAGCTGAGCCATGATGCAAGATTTTATATATGGGATGAGCCATTCTTATTCAAGCAGGGACCGGACCAAGTAGTTCAAATATGTTGTCACTCCCCGAGGCTACCCTCTGGACGCAAACATGGGACCTAGGATCACGAGTGACCCCAAGCTAACCCTGCTGGCATAATCATAAGCATACTAAAGATAAACTGAATCAATAAATATTGTGCGGAAGCTAAATCATATAAATAATCTAAAATGATGGGTAATACCCATATACTAAGTCTGAATATATGAAAAACGGAGAGTTTGAATACAAATGAAAAGTCAAACTCTAAGTCTAAAGCTGAAACTAACTATGTCTGAAATAAAACCTCTACTGACTAGAAATGTTGGGATATGCCCCAGCTAGATTTAGCAAATCTGAAACTAAAATTGAAAGCAAGAAGGATAATCATGTCACTAGTCCTCAAAGAATGAGGACTCACCACTTATGCTGCTGAACTGAAGATCGAGAACCGATCTATCCGTGATCTGACTGCTGAGGACCTGAACCTACATCCCGAGAAGATGTAGCGCAGAGTATGCATCAGTACTTGAAAGGTATTGAGCATGTAGGATAGAATAAAGCTGATTAATAACATAACTGAACAAGGAAATAAGCAATGGTATAATCTGAACATGATAATGATACTGGAAATACTAAACAAGGCTAAACTGAATGAAATGACCAAGTTATAACATGCTGAGACTGAATACTGAACTATACTGATAACATGGTCAATGCAATAGAATCTAACTAAACTGTGAGAGAGCTACTAATAACCGACATAAAACCACATGATCTAAATATGGAGTCCGATGTATACGCCCCATCGAGAGGACCCAATATACCCTGTCAGAGGTGTAGTGGCATGCTGGCGTGATCACTAAAATATAATACCCAACAGATGGGACTTATCCTACGAGGCACGTAGTTTTGGGACTTGAGGATGACTGACCCTAGTCCACTCGGTATTAAGCTCCTCCCAATTGATTAAGTAATTAACACGTTATCACTGAAATGCTGTAATACTGGATAGCTCAAAATACTGACATCCAAACTGAGAATGAAACATTAATATACTGATAATAATGCATTCAAAAACTGAGGCATGTTTATATCTATAACTAAATTAACTGACCTAGCATGTGTAATTCACGAACTAAAAGAACTACATAGCTAGGGTTCTGAGTTTATGCATAAATTTGGGAAGTCACGATACTGAATTCATGATAATACGATTTGGATCATTCTAACAACTAAAACCCAACAATTCTAACATTTAAGAAACCCTAAGTCTAGATAATATTAAGGGAATTAAGATTCTGACTGAAATCTAGGGACCTAATGGGTGAAAGGAACCCACTGGTGAAATCTCACATACCTGGTGATGAATTCCACGGAGAAATCTTTCAATTACGGGGCTGAAACTGATGGAAACTCGCTACATTCTTGAACTAGGGTTCTTGACCTCTTTCTCTTCTTACGCTCTAATTTTTCTAAGTTTTGAAGAATGATCTGACTTAGGTATGTTCTAGTTATGTTTCTAGGCTAAAACTGACCAAAACCACATAGTTTAAGGGTTAAACGACGTAGTTTAGGTGTCCAATGAATAGGGCAAAAGACCGAAATAACCCCACTTAAAAATCTGGCGGGGTTGACCACGACCATTCTCACGGACCGTGAAAGGAACCACGGACAGTGAAAGGGACCACGGACCATGGGACTGCTCATGGTCCTTTGCCAGTGGCTACTGGTTTTGGGGGTCTGGTCCACGAACCCCTACCACGGTCCGTGTGAAGGACCACGGACCGTCAAGGTGCTCGTGGTCCTCACTTGGGCTGAGGTCTGGAGGCTCAAGTCTGGGGTCTAGTGGTTGGCCTTCATGGATGCCCCCACAACCCATCATCACCACAGACTGTAAAGGTCCTCGTGGTCATCACTTAGGCGTGGGAGGGTCTGAGGGCTAGGCTTAGTGGCCTACTGGTTCAGACTCTACGGACGCCACCACCCCCCGTCGTCAAGACTACGGCCCGTGAAGGGTCTCGTGTTCTGACGTCTGGGTCTGGTGGAGTCTAACTCACCACCACGGGTAGGTCAATGGACCGTGGACCCTATCACCGTCCGTGAACCCTGCCGTAGTTCACTGGTTTAGGTAATTTTCTGCAAAAAAAATTCTAGGTCTGGTTTCTTAGGTGTTACAGATGTAAAGCTGAAAATGAGGCACGCTAAGTGTTAGAGAGTTGTCACTCTTCACCATATAGAGGTCACCATGGAGGAAAACGTACAACACATAAGGTATGGCAGTCGGATTTTTGTTGACCAACTTTGTTTAAGGATATTGAACTATTTGTGAAGGGTTGTGATCAGTGTCGGAGAATGGGAACCATTTCAAGACAACATGAGATTCCATTGAGCAACATTCTGGAGGTCGAGATATTCGATGTATGGGAGATAGACTTCATGGGACTTTTCCCTACATTCAATGGGAATCGATACATTCTGGTGGCAGAGGATGATATGTCTAAGTGGGTTGAGGTTGTTGCTTTTCCTACTAATGATGTGAAGGTTGTGATGAAGTTCATCAAGAAACACATATTCACCATGTTCGGAACTCTAAAAGCCATGATAAGCACTTCATAAAATTATTCAGTGTGAAATTTATTGGCTAAGTATGGAGTGTGACATAAGGTATCTACAACCTATCATCCTCAGACTAGTGATCAAGTAGAGGTGTCCAATCGAGAGGCAAAGAAAATCTTATAAAAGGCTGTGAATGCACAAAGAAAGGATTGGGCTGAAAAGTTAAATAATGCATTATAGGCCTATAGATCAGCATATAAGACACCAATTGGGACTGCTCCCTATCGCATGGTATTTGGAAAAACATGTAATCTCCCAGCAGAAATAGAACACCAAGCATATTAGGCCATAAAGAAGTTGAAGCTTGATCCTGAATTGGCCGGCAATAAAGAATTGTTCAATTGCATGAGTTGGAGAAATTTAGGCTTTACACCTATGAAAATGCCAAGTTATATAAAGAGAAGACGAATAAGTGGAATGATAAGCACATTGTACCACATACATTCGAGCCTAGCTAATTGGTGTTGTTGTTTAATTCAAGATTGAAGTTTTTCCCTAAAAACCTTCGATCAAAGTGGAGTTGACCATTTGAAGTGGTAAGAATGACTCAACATGGGGCGGTTGAGCTAAAAATAAGGATAAGAGTTCCACGTTACTAGTGAATGGACAAAGAGTCAAGCACTACTTTGGAAATGATGTGGATCGCGAGAAAGAAATGCTCGAGTTGAACAATGAGTGATTCATGAGCTGGGTCGAGCCACAATGTTAAAGAAGGTGCTACACGAGAGGTAACCCATCACCACATGTATTAGATAGAAGTTTTGTTTTCCTTTTCATTATTTTCATTCGTAGGACATGGTTCATTTGTATTTATTCATTGTAATAGCTAGGATATATATATATATATATATATATATATATATATATAATATAAAAAGATAGGTCGTGCCACGACCAAAACTAAGGTGCTGGATGGGAGGCAACCCATCGGGTTTGTGTTAATGGGTGTTGTTTTTAAAATGTGCAGGAATAGGGCCCCGTATTGAAGCTGCGTCACGGAGGAGATTCTAAATTTTAATTTCATTGGAAATAAATTTCCAGCGCAAATTAGAAGACTCTGTAAAAGGAGCACGTCGCGGAGGTAGGTGTCAATTTTGATTTTGATGGAAATTCAATTTTTTATCAAAGATAACGGAGCTCTGTATGGGAGCCCTGTCGCGGAGTTAGACCTTAAATTTAATTTCACTGGGAATTTAATTTCCCAGCGTAGACAGTAGACTCTGTAATAATAGTGCATCATGGACAAGGTAAGTTGTTTATTATTTTCATTAAATTAGATAGGTTTTACCCGTCTACCCTTTAAGAAAATCGACGTAGTCCCTTTTTAATCCCTAAATTAACTCAAATTCCCAATTCATTCCCCTCAACCTCACAATTTCACCCTAAATCTTCATTCACTCTCCCCAATTTCGCTCAACTTCACTCGACCCCTTTCTTTATTACGATAAAAAATGGCTAGTCTATAACGTGGAGTTGAGTTCATGCCTTTCCAGGTTTAAATTATTTATGCATTATAAAATAAAACTATGTTATCTCAGTTTTTTACGCTTTGTTTAGCTGGGTGATGATGGCACTCGAATTATTGTGGGTGATAACAATAAAGTGGTTCCAAATTCTTGAGTAGGAACACTATGTGGGTTATAATTACACGTGCTATGGGTGGCGCAAGGTAGTTCCCTACGTGTGGGGTTGAGATTGTGTTTTGTACCTATCACGAGGTGAAACTGGTTGTGTGCGTGATCGAACATTTGGTGTGGGTGAGTGTTGTATCGTTCTAATATGTTGTGTGAAAGGTCTTTGGTGCGTTAATTGTAGTGATATCAATGTTCGGGTATGAACTTGAAGTGTCGAATAGGCAATAAGGGTAATAATCACCTTGTACTGTTGTTAATGTTAGGGAAGTACGAGTACCTTATGGTTTAGCGTGAGTAGTACACACGGGTAAGTGTGAGGGTGGTCCTCTCACCGCCCATGTTTCTTGATTCTTGGTTATTCTGTGAACTTATATGGGTTGAATTGGTTTTGTATGGTGTTTGTGCACTATGTATGTGATCATGTTAGGTACTCAACGCCTCGAAAAAGAAGTGGCGTCCTCCAGCCAGAGGAAGAGAGTGCATAGTAGGAGGAATGTTCTTCCCGCACTAGCTATCTCGCGTAGGCAAACATGTCGGTTTGGTCTAAAAGAAGTGGCTAAATAGGGCAAGGTATGGTGGAGAAAGCACACGAAAGCGCATTACTTTTCTGATGTATGTATTGAGAGGGATAGTCTATCTAGAGACTTTCCGTAGATTATGAGGCGTATCCAGGAACTCCACATAGAGTTTATTTTTCGAGCCTATAAAGTGCAACTTGCACGTGGTTCATGAGTTTTATGCAAACTGAGTGATGGAATCGAGGTCTCACTTTGTGAAGGTGCGGGTAGTTGATGTGACCCTCACTCCAACAGTATTAAATGATATAGTTGGAACTGCAGTTGACACTAACTCCTTGGTACTGACCGGATTGAGGGCAAGGTATGGTGGAAAAAGCATACGGAAGCGCGTTACTTTTCTGATATATGTATTGAGAGGGATAGTCTAGCTAGAGACTTTCCCATATTATAAGGTGTATCCAAGAACTCCACGTGGATTTTATTTTTGCCGAGCCTACAGAGTGCAACTTACACGTGGTTCATGAGTTTTATGCCAACTGGGTGATGGAGTCAACTTCGCACTTTGTGAAGGTGCGGGGAGTTGATGTGACCCTCACTCAAACAGTATTAATGATATAGCTGGCACAGTTGTTGACACTAACCTCTTGGTACTGACCGATTTGAACATCCACCCACCGTACCAAGCCATTAGACACACTCTCTATGGGCCTCGGTCAATGGTTCGGTGGACCAAGCACACCTCAAATAGGTTTCACCAATCTCTTTCATATGTGCACATGATCAAGGAGGCTCGAGTTTGTTAAATATAGTTATGAATTGCTTGATTCCTAGGTTGCACTATATAGACATCATTCATGAAAGAGTGTGCTTACTGTATGCGTTAATGACCAATACTGAACTTACGATTGAAGCAATCTTGAAGTCTTTTATGAGGAAAACTCGTGTGCATAGAGGGCGCATATATGTTTTTGGGGGCCTTATCACCCATTTGTGTCGTTCTGCAGGTGTACAAAAGGAAATCTTAGATTATATGGCACCACTATTTTTGGCACTAGTGGACATGACTAAAACAAAAAGGCTTAATAATGAGTTTGGTCCACCACTCACCACTGCAGAGTACCACCGATGCGATGTGTTGATCATGGCCCACATATATGGGTTAGAGATGTTGAGGTATAGGAATGGAATTCGGGCTTCCACTGTAGAGCAACTGAATGAGGTGGCACATAGGTATTCTCTAAATGTGCATGCCAAGGCAATGCTAGGCATCGGGCCTACTTCTTTGAGTTCGTGGATGATGATGTGCCCACAGATGAAGACAGGTTGCAGATTGGCTCCGATGCTGACACTGACCCCAACACAGAGGATGTAGACCCACTACAGGCTGTAGAGGAGGCCGAGGGCGGAGACTTCATGGAGGTTTGATCAAGGAGTAATTCATCTTATCTCTATACTTGATATTTTTGATGTTTTGTAGCACTGGGGACAATTCTTGATTTTTACAATGTAAGGTGGGGTGTGAATTCTCTCTGATGTATACATTAGTTTGAATAATAGTTTACTTTATTTTTATTGTGGGTTCCTTGGAGGTTGTTTTTGGTTCTTTGTCCAATGATAGTCCCTTTGAATCGTACAAAATACAAAAAGAATTTTCTTCTTAGGATTGAGCCAGTCCTCGTAGTTTAGTCACATTGCCTTATGATAGATGGATGACAACCATCTTAAGGGTAATTTTTTCATTGAATCTTAGGTGTCGTGTTTGTGTTGAAGCTATAATTGTGAAAGGAAATCATGTATGAAAGAATGTGGACAAATATATATATATGCCTATGAATTCTTATATTTGATTCTACATATTGTAACTTAAGCTTAATTTTAACTTTTACTTGGATAAAGTGTAATGCATGATGATAGAGCCTACTTGAATTGAAGTTGTGCCATGTGTGATGAGACATTGTGTATTCCATGTATTGAATCTTAGTCTAGAACTTGCCCAACATGTTATTGAAGTGAAATTGAAGTGTTGCTTTGTTTAGGAAATGATAATAGGCCTCCTTTGGTATGTTCAGAAATTCTGGTGGCTAGGTAGTATTTGAGTCATATATTTCATTTTGATTAACGAATATGATTAATGATTGTAGGTTTTCAAAGAAGGAAAAAAAGGTACAAGGAAATGAAAACACGAGAATGAATGATGGATCTGATCGCTAAAGCGTGAAGGATAAAGACTAAAAGGAGAAAAAGGAAGTTCAAAGTGAAGAAATCGCAGAAGCATATTGCGGAGAAGGAATTAATTAACCTTTCCAGAAGATGATATCGAGGCAGAAGAATTTGTATCCTCTCCACGTTGCGGAGAGAAGGTATTTTACTGAAGCTAAAAATACCAGGCGTATTGCGCGTCGCGGACAACTGTCCAAATTCTTTACCATTTTTTCTAAATTATAAAGAGACTCGGATTTTATTGAATTAATTATTCTTTTTTTGGGTTTTGAAGAATGACAACTTTGGGAGTGATTTTGTAACGACTCGGAAAATGATAGAGTGAAATTAGAGCCTCATATGTGAGTTTGGAGTTGAGAACTTAATGAAATGATTATATTTGAAATGACCCAAAAAGTTCTTAAAAATGTGCTTTGGAACTTACCGGAAACTTGTTTATCTGTATATAAAAAATCTGTTTCGTTTTTCGAAAATCCGACTTCATATTCTTGTTTAGGGGGTCAAATTGAGTGGGAAATGGGTCTAACCCAAATTTTA
>JAJOOO010004663.1:0-24220 GCA_029582685.1 Solanum piurae | reverse complement strand
AATTGCATATTTTTTTTATAAATGGTTTCTTTTAATAATTCTTTTTCAATCAATAATTCATATAAAAAATGCATTTAATTTTTCTTGTGACATAATACCCAAGATTTATCAAACTTCTAATAATTTTTCCTTTAATATTATTTTTTCCCGAAAATCGTATTTAATAGTTTTCTTATGAAAAACCTATAATCTATTATTGCTAAATTAAATGAGGCCCTCAAATTTGTGGGCCTAAAATGGTTGCCTTTTTCTTATAGGGCAGAGTCGCCCCTGACAATGGTGCACCCGTCTTTTTGAAATCCTGAATTCGCCTCTGCCGACAACGCCAAGGGTCTTCATATACTCTACCTCCAGACCCCACTTGTGTGATTTCATTGAGTTTTTTGTTGTTGTTATCGAGTAATCTGTTTGTAGACCCTTTGGGCCAGCCACAACTTTCAAAACTTGAATACATGGGCCCGTTCCTCTATTTCTCTCCACTTAAATACCAGAGTCAGTTCGTTTGATGTGGGGGCTTGAACTTGTATCCACAAACACAAGTTACTCAACATTTGCATGTCATTGTTCTCAGACAAACATTTGGCCTGCAAACTTTCTTCTTTGTGTCTTTTATGATCCATCAAGATAATGTACTTTGTGATTAACTTATATCTTCTGTCATTTCTTTCTAACCATGGCATTATGCCTTTTAACAGTTTCTCATTGTCTCAAGCATAGAGTCCAAATGCATAAATCCTTAATATGAACAATACAATTCTGTTAAGAGGACTATCTTTCATCTAGACTTTCTGCTTGTCTCAGCCATGGAAACAAAATCACCGCGGTTTCAATCTTTTAAACTTTCACCATGACCAGGTTATTTTGCTACGCGAGGACAAAAGCTTCACTTTCATCCTTGTTGAGGTCATACTGAGTGTATTCCCTTGATATAAGTAAAGCACAGGTTATTGAAAGCCGACCATCACCAAGACTAAAAATTTGATCAAGTCTCCACTTTAACTGGTCCTGGAATTGGGATCATGGATCAAATCCCAATCCCCACCATTGATTTCAGTGTTTTCCAGGGTGGTCACAATCATGTTCAAGAGTGTGGGAGAAATGAATTGATCAACAATGGCGCCGTAGATTCTTGGTTTGAATTGGACAGTGAGGATCTTGATTCTCTTTACACTGTATTTGACCTTAACTATCAAGATAATACATCTGACAAACAAGTTCAGTCATTGGAAGATCAGCAACAAAGCATTTCAGATCACTGGACACAAAGTGATGATTCTTCCAACATGGACTTGCCCCTGCAGCCTATCCAAATTCAAACGACCCCCGAAGCATCTAATGGGATTCAGCCTCAGGAGCCAAGGCTTGACAATTTCCATGGAGAGAAAACAAATTCCATTTCTCTAGCATCTTTGGATCTCTTGATCAATTGTGGGAGATTGTTCAAGAAACCAAGTGAGGAAAACTTGAGCAACGTATTACTCAGCAACGAGGCTCGTGTAAGTAACATCTCTAAGTTGTCAACAGAAGAAATCTTACGAGTTGCTGGAGAAAGATATATCCAGTACTCCACCCAAAGGGTAGATGGTCTTTCTATGTTTATACATCCGTATGCTTCATCACTTTCGGGCCTTTCCATAGAGCAAACAAAGGACATGGAACTTGTTCACCTCCTTCTAGCTGCTGCAGAAGAAGTGGATCAGCAGCAATTTCATTTGGCTAGCCAATCTATTGCACACTGCCTGTGGAAGGCATCTGCTACAGGTAGCATTGAATTGTGTTTCATGTCATCTAAAAGCTTACGCTATTAGAGAGAGTACACATTTACTTACTTGTTTATATCTTGAATAGGTAATCCAATCCAGAGACTTTGTTTCTATTTTGGTGAAGCTTTACAAGAAAGGATTGATCGAGAAATAGGAAGGTCCCCATGTTTTGAAAGAAAGTTAAGGTTTTTAAGCACTCTGGCATTAGGTAATACACCTGAATCCTTAACCTGCCATACAGAAATTCCCTTCAGTCAAATAATGCAATTCGCGGGAAATCAGGCAATAGTTGAAAATGTCAAAGGTGCAACCAAGATCCATTTGGTTGACTTTAATATCAGAAGTGGAATTCAGTGTACAGGCTTGATGCAAGCTCTTTCAGAACGACGTGACTGTCCAATTGAGCTTCTGAAAATAACAGCCATTGGACACCACGAAAAAGAGAAAATCGAAGAAACAGGCAAGAGATTACAAAGTTTCGCCAAATCCTTGAATCTTCCCTTTTCATTTGTTATGGTCTTTATGTCTGACATGAAAGATCTCAAGGCAGAATCAGTCAATGTTAAAGCAGATGAAACTGTAGCTGTCTATTGTTACACTGTACTAAGAACAATGATCTGCAGGCAAGATTATTTGGACAACACGATGCGAGTAATCAGAGGACTAAGACCATCAGTGGTTGTTGTTTGTGAAGTTGAAGCAAACCATAATTCACCTTCATTTTTGAATCGTTTCGTAGAGGCACTTTTCTTTTATAGTGTGCTTTTTGATTGCTTTGAGGACTGCATGGATAGAGACAATTTGGTCAGAAAGAGGATTGAAGTATTTCACATTGGTGACGGAATCCGGAATATGGTTGCAGCTGAGGGTGCAGAAAGGTTCACTCGGAATGTAAAGCTTGATGTATGGAGAGCATACTTTGCGAGGTTTGGAATGGTGGAAATGGAGCTCAGTGAGTCATCTCGATATCAAGCAAATCTGATTCTCAAGCAATTTTCCCATGGCAGTTCCTGCATTGTTCAAAATGATGGAAAGGCCCTCCTAGTTGGATGGAAGGGAACACCCATTGAATCTGTTTCTATTTGGAAGTTTTTGTAAAGACATTGAAAAGGGGAACTTTAAGGACAATTCCATGTTAAGGAAATTAGTAGGATGCTTAACTTGTTCTATTCTTTTATATACCCTTGAGTTGTTGTAGCTAGGCAAAAGGTGCAAGCAAACACACATTGAAGATAAAACAAGAGAAAATGCTTGAGATGGTTGGGTTATGTCTAGCGTTGGCCTTTGTGTCAATCATGGCGAGTAAAGGTGTTAAAAATGGGACAAGATAGACCTAAAATCACATGGAAGGAAGTTGCCTCGAAAGACCTACAATCTCTTGGAATTCATGTAGGCTTACCGAGAAATAGGGCACAATGGAAGAAAAAGATAAATATAAGTGATACCAACTAGTTGGCAATATGTTTTAGCCATATTAGTACATTTACTAAAGGTCCTATGTATTCAAAGAATTATTTTATATCTGCTGAAGATTTATATGCCAGAAAAACTACAGAGAACTTTTTTTTTCTTCTTTTTATTGCATATAATATATTGCTCTGTGATGAGATTAAATGGAGCAACATAGTAAGTGAGGATTTATATAACCGATCCCAAACAATCCCAACTTGCTTGCGATTGAGACATTGTTGTTACTATATCTAGCATCATCTTGGGTATCTACATGATTTTTCAAAAAACAATGCTTTTACGATGTAACCTAAATCTACCATGGATAGAAGGCTATATCTCTAGGATGCTTTGTACACCGGGCTGCCTTTTTTAAGAGGAAACTTTCTCTTAACAAAAGGTCTTAGATTAGTTCAACCAACAGACTAAATGAGGCACGAAATAAATGAGAATAAACTAAGAAATGTGGAAAACACCAATTTGGTGCTGGTCCTGTTTCCAGTAAAAGAACCACGTCAAAGAAAATGTGATTTATGAATAATGAATCAGTCAGTTTACAATCTTAGATTAAGAAAAGCTAACACCAGGTGCTTTAAATGCATTTTGTTCATCCATCACTCTCCTCACACCCTCAGAATCCACATACCTGCCCATACCTGCAAGGATATTAGAAAGAAGCACATAATCACCACCATATTGTTTTTCCATCTCCATGATCTTCTGCATAACTCTTTCTCCCATATCTGCATTATCATGAAAACTACAAGCACCTAATAGTGTTCTCCAAATCACAACATTAGACATCGTATTAGGTATCTCCAATGCTATCTTTTCTGCTTCTTCTAACCTACCTTCCCTCCCTAACATGTCAATCAAGCATCCATAATGCTTAATATCTGGTTGAATCCCAAACTCATCAACCATCTTTCTGAGAAACTCGAGTCCCTCATCCACCAAACCTCCATGGCTGCAAGCATTGAGCATACTCAAAAACGTTATGCGATTTGGTTCAATATCTGCATCCACCATCATCTTATAACTATCGGACGCTTCGTTTGCCATCCCATGCATTGCATATCCTGATATTATTGACGTCCATGACACCAAATTCTTTCTTTCATCCGATATATCCTCGAAAGCTCTCACAGCATCGTCTATACTTCCACATTTAGCATAAGCATCCACAAGCGAATTCATAACACGAATATCAAACACATCAATACCACTTTTCTCCCCGTAAGCATGAATCATTCCACAACACTCCAGACACCGAATATTCCAAATAGCAGGGAAAATCGCCAAAAGAGTCACTTCACTAGGTTTAATCCCCTCAACCACAACCATTTCCCGAAACAATGACAAAGCCTCACTAAACCGGCCCATCCTTGTATACCCATCGATAAGACCCGTCCATGAAATAACATTCTTCTCCGGCATTACATCAAACACCGCCCGAGCAACCTTAACATCACCCCATTTAATACAACCACTGATCAAAGCATTCCATGTCACAGAATTTCTCACAGGCATTTCATCAAACACCTTCTTGGCTTCACCAACCAACCCACATTCCCCATACATATTAACCAATGCAGTTTGCACATAAACATGAGATTCAAACCCATCCTTCAAACTCAAACAATGAATCTGCTTCCCAATACAAAATTTCCCTAAATTAGCTGACCCTTTAATCAAGAATGAATATGTAAAGCTATCAAAAAAGATAATGGGGTGATACTGAAACCGCAATTGTTTGAACAGAAAAAAAGATTCTTGTGGGAAAATACCAAGAGAGTAATGCCGAATTAAAGAGTTCCAGAGAGTTAGTAAAATGGGTATTGAAGAAGTTGAGTTGAAGGTGTATTCTACAGTGGTGAATATTAACTGAGTATGAATTTGCTGAATTGGTTTGCGATAGTTTTGGTACTTTTTAACAAGACTAAGAAGATGATGAACATCTCTGCCCATTAAAAGCAGCAAATTTTCATTCTTTGAAGCATCAATGGACTAAATTTGAGAGCGGAGAAAAGCTCTCAACTTTCGAGCTTCACTGTCTATGGCGAAACGCAATTCCAAGAAAATACTAGCAAGCAAATGGCTGTGCAGCTTGTAAATGGAATAGTAATAAACTTCATCTGAACACTGTTTAAATACTTGTTACTACTTTTTTTTTTTCCCTTTTAGTATTGTGATGTTTCGATCAGTTTTTTTTTTATTTGATCTATCATCTCTAATCAACAACATGTATTAGATAATTTTGTTTATCAAGATTGAGACTTTCGTTGAAATTTCAACCTTTTAGCTCATGACATAGAACTATTTGATCGAAAACAACACCCATAATTCTGACACGAATGAATGGAACTCATTTGATACATATAGCACAAAGTGTATTTTATGTAATTTATTTTAATAAATACAATATTTGAATATTATATGCTTGTTTTCTTTTTAATGTAAAATGGATATAAAAAAATACGAACTTATTGTAAAAAGATAATAAACGAAAATATAAGATTATTTAGATATAATAGTCAAAGATAAAATAATAAAAAGATACATCAAATCAAATCCCAAACAAGACTTTTTTGTATTGATCAAAAGATAAGGCGATACATCCCTAATTAAGAAAATAGTTACGTTCAGTATGTCCCACATGCTATGATATCCGAGAGTGAATAGGAGCGGGTCGAATCTATATTGTCAAAGAGCAACAATCACATCTAAATACTTGACAATTCATCGGGTGACTTCACGCATCTTAATGTAAAGATACATTTTAATAAAATTTAAATACAACAATAAAGATATCTTTGGATGTCATCTTCATGACGTGGATGTTAACCATTGGCCAACAAAATGATAAGAAATGTGTGTTCATTACTCATTTCATCATGATAATATATACCAATCTCCCCATCCTAAAAAGAAGAAAAAATATCTTCTTCTTCACCTTAACACAGAGCAAAAAAAAATGGCGTCCATAGCTGGTGTTAGTATGACAACCCCAAGAATTTCATCCGATTCCCCCAATATTCAACCGTTGAAATTCCAAACCCTAAACAGCCCATGGAAGAAATCAGGTCAATTCGGTTACGGGAGGATGTATGTAGTAGTACCCAGAGTAGTTCCGGATAAGAAGTTATCTGATTTAGTTGCGGAAAGTGTAAAAGAAGCTGAAGAAGCTTGTGCGGAGGATCCGGTGAGCGGTGAGTGTAAGGCGGCGTGGGATGTGGTGGAAGAGACGAGTGCGGCGGCGAGTCATGCGAGGGATAGGAAGAAGGAATCAGATGTGCTGGAGAATTATTGCAAGGATAATCCAGAAACTGATGAATGCCGCACTTATGATAATTGATTGATTATGATTATGATGATAGTAGCTACTCATGTGTTGTGTTTTCTTGAGACTCTTTTATCTC
Organism: Solanum piurae; assembly: GCA_029582685.1. Classification (NCBI taxonomy): domain Eukaryota; kingdom Viridiplantae; phylum Streptophyta; class Magnoliopsida; order Solanales; family Solanaceae; genus Solanum; species Solanum piurae. The sequence continues at coordinate 17,589 of JAJOOO010004663.1, read as the reverse complement.
CATGATGAATATTGCAAAAGTTAATCTTCTCTTATGTATGGTGTTTAATTATACCGTTTTAATTTATGTGATATAATTTGAATGAACTAAAATAGTTTTTCCACCTTTAAAAGTTAAGGATGAAGTTGTGTATGCACAGCACTACTCTAGCATATGGGATTATAAAAATTCATTCATTCATAATTATATCAATTTGATTCAAGTAACTTATAACTCCAATATGAATTACTTAAGAACCTCAGTGATGAATAATCGTGTTATCACGTACAACCACCAATCTAATTTTACGAGTACCTGGTATCTCTCACCAACACAGATGCCAAATACCTGTCCACCAAGACGACAGATGGGAAGACATTACCCTTGTTCAACTCTTACAAATCAAAGGACAGAAAAAAGAGTCCCTTGTGGAAACTCTTTGCCCTATAAGAGCATTGACATCCAATGATCAAAATAGTGAACACATGAAGCATGGAAAAAATAGGATAAACAAATCCACAATATCACAGAATGAACACATAGCAATTTCATAGAAATAAGAAGGGCCATCTCATTCATATTACTCCAAAAGATGCATATATAATCCAACAGACTAAATAAAGTCGATAAAATACTAAAAATAACAAACTAGATATTCAGATACCGATAATAACCAAAACCAACCATGACGAGTTAGAAACAAAAGCTACATTGCTAATATCAAACTAGATATTTAATACGCTTTTCTCTATTCCATTCTCGTAAATCATCAGACCAGCAGCTCAAAACTGGAACATATCAGAAGCAGTGATAGGTTGAATTGGGCAAGGCAGTTGCCATGGCTCCAGCAAAGTGTCGGGAATTTCAGGAATGTCCACTGGAAATCCAGTAGTATCAGCCCAAAATTGGGTGAGTGAGTTCAGTGAATTCAACCGTTCAGTCAATTCTGCCAGCTGAGCCCTCAGCACGTTGTTCTCTGCATCAATGGCACGATAGTTCCTTTCAACAGACTCAATCTTATCGCGGCAGATACTGTTCTGGTTCTGCAGCTGTGTTGTTTCACTACTTAACACCTCCAAACGCTGCTGCTTCTTCATCCGTGACCTCTTGGCCGACTCACGGTTGGATTCCATTCTCTTCCTTTTCCTTTCGTCAAACTTTGCATACCTCTGGTCTGCATCTGAACCAGAACTCACCAATTGCGGAGTTGAAGCCATGTCTCTCAGGCAGATTGGATGAATGATAAAAAATGGAATAATAGGGAACTATGTATAATTTGTTAAAGCACCAAACTTTTGATAGTGTGGCTATGGAATTTCTAAATTAAACTGGAACAAGACAATGATGAGGGCTAGTTCATGAAAACACGTAGAACCAGTAAAGAAAGACTACTGAGAAAGAATGCAGAATCCGAACTCGACGCACTCGAATAGAGAATGACATGAAGAAATTTTGAAACTAAGAATCAAACATTGGAACTTTGTAAGAGACCCCAATCAATCTTCCAGAAACCAAAAATTTCTTTTGTAGAATATCCAAATCCAGACAGCAAGTGAAAGTATTCACAAAAAAGATCTGCAATCAAACACAATAGACTATATTAGAAAACTTTTCAGAGACACAATCAAAAGGCAAAAACAAAATTCAACCACAAAAAGAACATAACCACAACAACATATGCTCTGCTACCTCAACAAAATTCTAACCTTTTAAAGATTTCTCAACTTAATTCTTCAAATACAACAAAAATAACAACAACATCAACAACATACAAGTGTAATTCCACAAGTGGGATCTAGGGAGGGTAGTGTGTACTGTGTACACAGACCTTACACAAAATCCTTCAAATCTTTCAGCAAAATTAAAAACTAGTCTTCAAATCCTTTTGGATTTTTGAAAGATTTGGAAATGTGAGTTTGAAGATCTTCGATAAAGAGTTCTTTTTTTGCTGAAAGAACTCAACCAAATTACTGTTTTTGCAAACCCTAAAACAAATGTCACTAAATTAAGGGTCACCAAATCAATTGATATCAGATGATTAACCTGCTCAATAAAGTTGGTTGTTTTGATTCTAATCCCATAAAAAGGGGTAGAAGTTCTAAAGTTCAAATCTTTTTTCTTTTCTCAGTTAAAAAAGGTCAAATCGTTTTAGCCATGAGATCCATCTACTCTTTACCATCAACACAAACTGGAAAATCATCAAACAAAACAAACAGAAGAACTTTCTAATCCCTATATAAAGGGGTAAAAGTACTAAAGTTCAAATCTTTTTTCTCTTTCTCAGATAAAAAAGTTCAAAACTTTATAGGCATAAATAAGATCCATCTACTCTTTACCATCAACACAAATTGGAAAATCATCAAACAAAACAAACAGAAGAACTTTCTAATCCCTATATAAAGGGGTAAAAGTTCTAAAGTTCAAATCTTTTTTTCTTTTCTCAGATTACAAAGTTCAAGACTTTATAGGCATAAGATCCATCTTCTCTTTACCATCAACACAAATTGAACAATCATCAAACAAAACAAACAAAAGAACTAAAAAAGAACAAACAAAAAAACTAAATCAAAACACACAAAATAAAGAAAGCAAAAAAGGAAAAAGGGTAAAGCAGAATGAAGCTTACCTTTGCAAAGAGGGAAAGTTGTATAACCAAAAGGTTGAAAGAATGTTATAAAAGAGTAGAGAATGGGGTTTATATAGGGGTGAAGAGCAAGCTTTTTGAGATTATTTTAAGGAAAGTTGTGTCATAGGTGTAATATGGTTGGCTGTATGATGACAGCTAATAAACCTACTAATATAGGTAAGTTTCTTCTATCTTTCCTTATATATATATTTTCTCTTAATTTCAAAATATTTTTTTATTTAATAGTACATGATCCCATGTTTTTATTATGCCTTCAAAAATATTGTTATTATTCAAGTCTCCAATATCTTTGACTTGAGAGAAAATAATCTATCTAAATTTATTTGTCTTAATTTGAATCAATAAAAAATAAAAAATAATTTTTTTTTTTTAAAATTTTATGATTTTAAATTTAAATTATCCATTATCTTTTAAATTTGAATTATACATTATATGCTTTTCATCATAACATGTAACATAAATTTCATTTGTATAATATTTTTAGTCCATCTCAAGTTTTTTAAAAATTGGACCCCTATGTTTAATAAATAGAATATATTTATCATTTTCATAGATTATCTTATACTATTGAACTTTCATTTAAAAAACATCGTATGTCTTAAAAAAGTTATTTTATATATTATTTAATTTCATCTTGTGATGGTCAGTTTTGGAGGGATTAAATACTCGATGAAGTAGTTTTTTACTATTATGTTACATTTTTAAAATTAAAAAAATAATTATTTTGAAAAATAAATCAAAATAAATATGATTAATTTGCTAGACAATAAAGGTAAGCTGTCTTATTTTTAAATCGTAAAGTTAAGAAGTATATTTGATCGTGAGATAATAAAAAGAAATACGAAAAAAATTGAGGAGTAATTGAATAGAACTTCAAACTTAAGGGACTATTATGAAGTTTCAACAAATTATGTGGAGTCATCTTCTCCAAGTCAAATTTTTTCACTGCCATAGCTAAACGACCGATAGATCTCAAATTCTTCAGTTCTGCCATTGAAGTATTTGTGAAGCTAAAGTAACTGATACTGAATTCGTGAAGACCAAAAAAAATGGGTGTAGATGATGAAGTACCGATTGACGATAAAGCGAAGAGAATGAGAGATCTATTATCGAGCTTTTACTCTCCAGATCCTAATTCTACTTCAGTTCCGCCTAATACTTCTTCCAGATTCGCAACTTTGGATACCATTAACACTACTGCCTTCGATGCTGATCAGTACATGAATTTGCTTGTATGTCCTCTCATTTACTTGCTTGCTACTTCATTTTGTTGTAGATTGATTTTGAAATTTTTTTTTGGGTCGAATTAGTTTGATTTATAACTTCTTTTTAGTAAATTAAGCTCTTATTTGGCCGATTTTGAAGTTGAAACTTGAAAAGTTGAGTTTTTGAAGTTGTGATTGGACATCCATTTTACTTGGAAAGAACTTGCTGAAATATTTTTGAAGACAGATATTCAGGATTTGATCCAAAATCTTTGACCAAACAGATATTCAAAATCTGATCCAAAATCTATGGCTAAATGCTAGCTTAGAATATGGCTATCCTGGAAAAAGATCAATTTTTTTATTTTGATTAATAAAGCAATAATTTTATTGAATTCTGCAGTTCCAAGAAAGTATGTATGTGTACACTACAAAATTAAAAGATTTTAGGACTTGTTTAGACGAAAATGTCTTAGAAAGATGTTGTTTCGATTTGATGGGGTTCGTAATTAAATAATGGTAGAAGGAGGACTAAGAAAATGGTATTAAGAAAATGTGTGAGTTTAGAAAAGCTCAGGTGTTTGATCATCTATCTTACTTTGTGAAGTAATGCTTTTGTAAGGATGGAGGAGTAAGTAGATGATAATGTGGTTTTGGACATGGAACATAACTCTTTTATTGTTTAATGAACAATGGAGTAACATAATGAACCATATTTATCTTTTCTGTCCTAGCTTTACCTGTTGGTCTTCAGGAAATTCCATGTTCAACTAAGCAAGTTATATAACGGGCTTATTGCTTACGCAAATTTCTGTTGCATCAAAGTCTCAAAGATATCAGCTTTTTCTTTGTTCTTCTTCGAAAACCAGAAATCGCATCCACCATTTACAATCTTGCAATAATGGCTTAATTTCTTAGCTTCCTAACTTATGGAGGTGAAGAAAAGATTCTTCTTTGGTAATACACCTGTTAGAGTTATTAGCTTCAAGGCCTGGAAGGTTCTTGCAGCTTCTTCATCTATGTGCACATCTAATATCATTCTCAACTAAAGTAACTGGAGCCTATCCCTACCCCTTAACTGCAGTGGATGACGGAATGTATAGTACTGAGTACGAGACTGATCCACTAGCAGGAAAGGAGAGAAGTGCATAGACTTAACTACGCCAAATTCGGCCAAGCTCATTTATGGGAGCTAAACAAAGAAAGGCTTCAATAGTTACTCTTAGGTCTTACCCCAACCTAACACAGGAAAATCCTTGTACCATTTACATGTTTTAGGTACCATTGAAAAAGAAAAAATGCTAAAAATGTGAATGTGGTTGCTCCTTCAATTTAATTTACAAATTCCTACCAAGTTAATCTTGACTCCTGATTTCCTTTTTCCCAATCTATTTAAATTGATGCTTATAGCATCATCAAACCCTTCGGGGTGACCCAGTGGTTTGGGCTTGGGACTTCCATGTTGGAGGTCTCAAGTTCGAAACCCCTTGCCAGCGAAAGCAAGGGGTTTGCCTTTTGGGTCGAGCTCGTCACACCGGACTTGCCTAGTGCGGGTTACCTCTCCTATGTGGTTTGCTAGCTATTGCATAGGAGCGGGGGTTTTACCCTATGCGCACCCAAAGGGTAGCGGCTGCGGGTTTTCCTTGTCATAAAAAAAAAAGCATCATCAATAAACATTGCAAGGCAATATGTAAAAACTAGGATAAATCTGGATTGCTCACTCTTCTTTGTTTGGATCGACGTCTTTGGAAAGAGAAAATAAAATGTTTTTTAACATATACAGACAAAGCTCTATAACATATTTTTTGGCTGATATAGTGAAATGTTGTTGTGGAGAATGACCAGTATATAGAGAGGCCTGACTGTAGTAATTAATTCTTACTGCCTTATGAGAAAATGTTTGGATATTCTTTTTTTCCTTTTCTTCAGAGCAGGCAGCACTATGTTTCTAGTTTTAAAGATCTACTTAACTTTTTGAGCTATTTGGAGCTGAAACTGTAATTTATTTTCTTGGTAAATAGACACTGTAAAGCTTTTGATTAGAAGAGACACCTATTGTGCATTTGTATGAATAAAATTATTACCTTTTACAAGAAAGATAAATTGTCAACAATCATGAAGATATACTACAACTTACGGTTCTTTTACCACCAAATAGCAATACCTGAGATACTACATTGGTAGTTGGGATTTTGGATGTAAATACATAGTAACTATGGTATTAATATTGAACTCCACCCTGTTTAATGGGGGTAATGGCTTCAATTGATATGCGGCACACAAATTTCCAATGACATTTTTATTTTGTAACTTCACCAGAAGGCCTAACGAATTCAAGAAGAGGCATAAAATTCTCATAGCAGTTTAATCCTTGTAACTGGAAGAAATGAAAAGGAAAATGAGTTGTCATACTTTCAGTCAGCAGTCTATTGCAATAGAATCAATCAGTATTCCTTGTAGAATATGCTTGCCCATTTACCTCAGCCTACCCAAGTCAGAGGAGCAAACTTTGACACAGTGTCCGTGTTGGTTTGGCTTTGACTAAGGCGTCTTCAGTAAAACTTTTGTATTGCGAACTTTTGTACTTATCAGAGAGGTCTTTACTTAATCTGTTGCTTGCCAAAGGAGTAAGCTGATCTTTAATCATGCCATCTTTTCTAGTCGTGGAAAAAATAAATATTACTTTTGATTTCATTTGTCTGTGACGAATGTCATATATTTCATCAAACATACAGGTGCAGAAGTCCAATTTGGAAGGTATGCTTCAGAGGCATGTTGAAATGGCTGCTGAAATGAAGAATCTCGATACTGACCTGCAAATGCTGGTATATGAAAATTACAACAAGTTCGTAAGTGCCACAGACACAATTAAAAGGTAAACCATGTTCTAGAGAGTTGTTCCGAACCCATTCCATCCCTTGAGAGGCAAACATTAGGGGGTATAGTTGCAACTTAACTCTACGTAGGTTGCGTTTGTTAGTACTTATAGCATGTTTCATGGGTCCTCAATTTCTGCTGTTCAATTAGGGGGATCAGGCAACTGTTAGAGGTTTCTTAAACTTATTATGCTTGGCTTCAGCTTATATGTTGAATCAGGACTAACTGGGTTTTATCTTGTCATGTTCTCATTTGGCATTAATAAAGAACTCACCCATATGATTACCTTTCCAGGATGAAAAACAATATTGTTGGCATGGAGACAAATATGGAGCAGCTTCTTGAAAAGGTTTTTGATTATTTCTTTTTTCCCTTTTTACTTGTTTAAGGAATTTTTGAACTTTTTTTGGGTTATAATCATGACCTAAGCAGTAAAACACTGAAAGATGTGTATCAAGAATTAGATTTTCTTCAATTATTTGCGGATAATCTGTTACCATTCTCAAAATAATTATTTGCAGATAATGTCCGTGCAATCTAAAAGTGATGGGGTCAATACTTCTCTTTTTGAGAAGAGGGAGCACATAGAGAAATTGCATCGGACCCGTAATCTTCTACGCAAAGTTCAGGTACTAAAGTCAGGTGTTAAGCTCTTGCAATGTTTTACGCAATTGTGAAATGTGTCTTTTCTTATTGAGTATTGAAGTTACCAACTGTGGGTTCTTATAACAACCTTTACAACTAAGTTGATGTTTGCTGTTAATGATGAGGATAGAGGAATAAGCATTTCCTTTATACACCCGATATTTTGAGCTGGTTGACTTTTGACTGTTTATGATTTAACCAAGGGAAATACTTATAAAAAAAATAATTAAGCAAGGGAAAATAAGATGCTCATTCGGCAGAGAAATAGATTGATCCAGATGTTAATTGAAGAATGGCATCATCTGTTACTTCCAGTACAAGCTACCTGAACTCATTATTCATGGGGTATATGTAGAGCAATTTACTTATTAAGTGAAAATTGGTTTTAGGAAGAAGAAGGAATTATACAACAACAACATACCCAGTGAAATCCCACAAGTGGAGTCTGGGGAGGAAGGAATTATCCATTCCATATTTTAGCCACTGGATCTTTGGAGCTCTTAATAGTTCACATGATTAAATGGTCAAAAAAGGATTGGTGAAGTTGTAAATAAATGCTAATGTCTATTGAAAAAAATAAAATGTATTATTACCTTCGCGGTCTTATAAACTTGTTGTTCAGGTTCATCTTGTAACTTTCTTTTCCGAAATAGATAAAATGCAACTCTATGTTGTATGTTGCTATCAATTGTATAAGAGTTGGTTTCTGGTTATGTGTGAGTTACATGGATTTCATTTTCTGTGGAAAAGAGCAGTTCATATATGATCTACCCGCTAGGTTAGCAAAGTGTATCAAATCAGAAGCCTATGCTGATGCTGTGAAATACTACACTGGAGCCATTCCCATTTTCAAGGTTTGTGCATAGTGATCTTTGTTCCACTGTTTTTTCTGTTTGTATGATGTAAATGCACGTCAAAGTCTCATCTTTAATGTCAGCACTTTTTCATCACCAGGCATATGGAGACTCTTCGTTCCAGGATTGCAAAAGAGCCTCAGAGGAAGCAATTGCTGTTATTACAACGCACTTGCAGGTTTCACCTTTTTTCTAGTTAGCAATTACTTTGTTGAGAGAGGCCATAGTTGGTTGAGGTACTTAAACTGAATTAGATATTTTGTTAAGATGGAGGGAAAGGGAGGAGAGAAGACAAAGAATAAAGAAAGACTTTTGAAACTTGTGGTCTTCAACAAACCATAGATAGACATTTGTGCAACTATAAATCATCTAATTAAGGGTAAATGAGAGGTTTAAAGTTAAATTGTTTTTTCAAAATAGAAAGGTGCCATTCTTTTTGCGACAAACTAAAAAGGAAAGTGTGTCACATAAAAATGGGATAGACGGGGGCCGGGGTTGTTGATTTTGTGTTTGAGTTGTCCAGCGCTACTTCTCCTTTCCTTTCATGTCCATTCTAAACAAACAGAGCAAAGTTTCATTATCCCTATGAACCATTTAGATCTCTGCCATGCTGGGGAGTGTTTTGATCTGCCCTCTCTCTAAGGGCTAATTTTGAAGGAGTAGGGAAAAAGATGAATCTGAATACAAATTTTGCAGAACACTGGTTCAAGCCATTTTGGGTTTGTATCAAGAACTTGGCAAAAATGATCAGAGTTGAGCTTTCATATTACTTTTTCTTTGATTACAGGGAAAGGTATTTTCAGATTCTGAATCAATACAAGCCAGGGCTGAAGCTGTTATGCTCCTTAAGCAGTTAAATTTTCCGGTTTGTATCACACCTTTTTTTCTGCTTCTATATATGAGCATTTCTATCACTTGTTTTGCATGGTTCAATTTATCCTTGAATGTTAGAACGGAGTTTTAATTTCATAAGAATTTTAGTCTGCTTTAGTTCAAATAAAATGTGTAGTATAGAAATGCACTCTTCACTCCCATTTGACATATCACTGTCCCTCTCTCAGCAAGAAACTTAGCTTCTAGTTGTTTTCTCAGCTCTCCATCCTGTGAAGAGTGAAGATGAGTATGTCGATGGTCTCAACTTTATCCATACCTTGCTCGGTAGTAGCTAGTGAAATTGCTGCATTTTGTTGAAAGTTTAGTCCAATGTGAATTAATTGCACAATGGGTTAACTTGATGAATTACATCATTGATGTAAGAATGGCTGGGAAGGGATGTGGGTAAGCAACGCGTGAAATACATATTAAAATGACTTTCGTATATTTTGGATAGCCATATACTAAGATCCTTTTACTGTTTGTCTTAAAAATATGTGCCTTTAATAACTTAAAATATTTTTGGTCTTTTAAAACGATTATGATAAATTTCCTATTAAAATAGGAACATACACATAAGCTATGTTACTAGGACTCTTCAAAAATGTCATTGCACCCATGTCAGATCTTCCAAAATAAACTACTTTTGGAGGATCCGACATGCACCTGACGACAATTTTGAAGAGTCTGAGGAACATAAGACATAGGTACCTTATGTCCCCTGAATTATCATCAAAACCCTACTGTTGTCAGTATCTTTGAATTAGAATCAGCTTCTTCTGTTTTATTTTCTCAAGTAGAGAATTGAAAATGTTAAGGATGTGTTTTTACGTAGTGCAATGGTAAATGTGGTCATTTTTGTATGTTTATAGAGCCAAAAGGATATGGTAGTTTGTTGGTAACTAAAATTATTTGTATGCTGGTCTCATGGTATGGATTATACATTGCATGCTTGTCGAAATAATTCCCCTCAAGATGAAAAGAGAAATATATGATGTAAAGAGTAAACCCGCGACCTCATATTCTTTGGATATTAATGTGGGAATAACTGTCTATGTTCGAGTTTAGTTTGTAAATATTAAAAATGACTGAAACAAAAATTCATGTGTTTATTGGTGCAGTGAAGATTACTGAAACTTCTGTTGTCTTCTTCTTGTTTGTTGATCTTTTTTTTTTTTAAAATGGTAGCATCTTGTGTTAAAATCAAAAAGGCTGTGAAGCCATAATTATAAAGAGTGTGAGCAAAAACTAACATGTTGATCTTTGAATGTATATGTTTTATGCAGGTTGATAACTTGAAGGTGCAACTATTTGAAAAGTTAGAACAGTTCCTTGTGGATCTCCATCTGGAATCTAAGGAAATACCCCCTGCTTCAGCAGATCAAGGAAACCTTCCTGAATCAGCTACTTCTGCTGCTCATGAGGTGCGTTAAAGCAAGGTCATTACTCATCCTTTGAAGTTGGAATCTTAGAGACTACAATGTAAATACCAAAGAGAGATGAGAAAGAAGCAAGGGGAAGAAACAAGAAGGAGAAAGAGAGAAGAATATGAGGGAGAGATTGAAGACGGGGAGAGGTGAAAGGGGGAGACGATTGCGAATAGATAGAATGACTAAGACAAAGAAGAGGGAGAAAGAAGGGAAATGGAGGGAGTCAGGAGTGAAAGAAGTTTAATATACAATTTGATTTGTCAAATGTTTTTCAAAATAAAGTATGTGAAGATCCTAGTGTAGCATGGGGCTTTTAATTAAGGGAGACTTTTACAAAAACATACTTTGTAGTCCCACATGTGGGGTAAGGGAGGCTTTTGGTTATAAAAAAATGGGATAAGTATAACTAAAACTAAGGATAGGGATATGAATAATGACAATGATGTTTTTGGTTAGTTACATTACTAACACTATTTTCTTTACTTTTTTTTAAGATGAGTACCCCTCCTAACCTTGCAATTAGGTGGAAATTATCACTACAAAAAGGGTGTGAATGATACTTGAGAAAAGAAACTAACCATAATTATAACTTCAATTGAATTGCATTATGACATGACTTGCCCATTTATGTGAAAGATAATACCACTTTGCTGAGATATTTGTTATGCAACATTCTAGTTCCCCGCACTTAGCTTAATACAAGATGGTGAAACCAAAAGGACACATATTTGGGATCTTAAGTATGCTTCTGGAGTTCCTTTCTTCTGGATTTGAATTGTATGGTTGTATTATTCATTTTTTCTCCTTCTGAGCGCTAATTGTATTTACACTAATGCATTTCCTATTCATGACTTAGGCTTCTATTCGTGAATTTTCCGAGGCTGTCCGTGCTTATCGAGTTATTTTCCATGATTCAGAACAGCAACTTTCCAGACTTGCACAAAACATACCTAAAATGTACACACTTCTTATTCACCACATCCCTTTCTTGGTGAAGCTGATTTTGTTCTCTCATTATCATTTGTGCTTAATATATTTGCATCTGTGATTTCTACCAAATTTAGGCACTTTGAAGCCACCCAGCAGCACATCAAGAAACAACTTGCTTCTTCTGATCTTGTTGCCATGTTAAGTAAGTTAAACTGGCATTCACCTTATGGACATTGTAAAATGGGTTTCTATTTTATTTTGCTTATTCAACTTTAATTTTGCATTTTCAACTGCTTCTCTTCAACTCCTTTATTTGGACTTCGTTTTCTTATTTACCTTACAGCGTTGCTCCCTGCTATAGATGTTTGATATGATTGGTTGTTTTGTTTAGTTTCAGTCTTGCTTGTTCATTAAGCTTTCTTCTGCTTTCCAAAATCTCAAGTCCACTGTTTCTATAACCAAGCTTTTCATGGACAACACTTGTGTTGGGACACTGTAATGATGACTGATTGTATCTTATGGCACTCATATTTCATCAGGGATTATTTGGACCGATGTGCTTCTCATGGATGGAGTGTTGCCTGAGGCTGGTCTGCGTGATATTACTATGGAGGTTGCATATAAAAGACAGCTACCTCTTATTAGTCTGTAATGCTCGAATGTCATCGATGTACTGACTCTGTCGTTTCAGGCTGCTCATGTTGCCGTTAAACAATACGTTGCTAGCAGATTTAGCCATCTTCTACTTGATATTTCAGGTTTGTACTGTTAAATCGAAATAATAGATAACATGTAAATTAAAAATGAAAAAAGAAGAAGATACAATAGCAATACAAATAGATATGAAACAAATTAGTTAAGAGATATAATGATATCTCTAAGAAGGATGTGCAAACCAACGAACCTCTGATTTTCATTAACTCAAAAATAAAAAATAAAAAGAACCTATTCTTTCTCAAAAATAAAATTAAAATAAGAATTTACTGATTTCCCGAAATTGAAATGCAGAACCAGCTTTCTGTCCCTTCTTCACAAAGAACCTACTCTATCTGCCTAAAGTTGAATATTTTGTATCATGAGTTGATTGGGTAAGATTTTTCAAAGAACAGCTCAAAATGGTTTCAACTTATCTTTTGTCTTTTAAAAGGATATAAAACTGAAAAGTGTGTACAGTTTGCTCCATGTAAGATCCAAGCTCAATGTATAGTCCATAGTAAACTTTCTTAACTAGAGAATTTTGCTCAATCAAATGAGTAACCTTGAGAGAAATAAACTCTTTATATCAATACAATGACCTTAATATTGAAACCACATATGTTGCACGAGTTCTAATGCATCTTGATCTTGGCTATTCTTTGTGCTTTTGAATTGTCAGGTGCTGTCGTCAAAGTAGGTAATCAAATGGAGGGTATTGAAGAAAAAAATTCTTTGCAGGCCACCCTTGAGGCCAGTAAAAAGGCAGTAGTGCAAGGCAGTATGGATGTCTTACAGGTAAAATAAGCTGTGGCGGAATTATTCAAAGTTCTTATTTATCCTTATGTCAAATAATTCTTGTATTTGTTCAAACCTATTAAAGTTATTAGTATTACTTCACTAGTTATGTATTGTCCCCCTCAAGATTTAGACTTCATCAGAGGGTGGGACGGGAGTGATTTTTAAAGTTGATGGTATATGTTGATCAATTCTACTTCTGCCCTTACGGTGTTTAGCTTCAGTGTTAGAGCCTACTTGGACATCAATTACGAAATCTACGTGATATAGAAGTAAAAGACTGAAGAGTTCTTATGAGTATAGGTGGAGAACTTCCAATAAGTAAAATCCATTTCCATGTGAGTTAATTTTCTTGTGAATAGTTCTCTGGGATGCATTAACAATATGAGGATGCTTTTACAAATTTGCACTGCTATTAAATTATTGAAATGCTTCTATGCTCTCTGTGGTCTTTGCTCGAGACGTCAATAAAATTGATCTCAAGTAATTGACAGATAGTTTTAACTATTAATTAGGCCAAAACAACTACCTGAATTATAACTCAACTAGACAAAAACTAGCTCCCTGTATCAAAGATAAATAAACTTGCTTCCTGTATCACAAGGAACCCTACCTTCTAAAAGAAAAGATAAAGCTATAAAATCACGATTACAGGCACTTAATTCCTAGTGAATTCTGTTCTGAGTTGCACCTTTGCTTTGATTTCTTGTATGACAGGATTTCCGTCAACTTCTTGATGAAAACTTGGAACTGCTTTCTAAGTTGAGAGACTTGGTCATTGACTGGGTACAAGAAGGATTTCAGAACTTCTTCAGGAAACTTAATGATCATTTTCTCTTACTTTCTGGAAAGAAATATCCAGCTGGTCAAGATCTAGGCTTTCATGAGGGAATACAGAGAGACAAAATACTTCCTGGGCTTGTTCTTGTGCTGGCTCAACTCTCTGTTTTTGTTGAGCAAAATGCCGTTCCCAGAATTACCGAGGTTAGGGGTGGTCTAATAGTTATAAATGTTCCGCCCCATTTAATTGGCACTTCTTAACTCTTCAAATCTTTCAGGAAATTGCCTCGTCTTTCTCTGGTGGTGGGTCTCGGGGCTATGAAAATGGTCCAGCTTTTGTTCCTGCAGAAATTTGTCGCACCTTCAGAGCAGCTGGTGAAAAATTCTTGCAGCATGTATGTTAGTTTATATTCTGAGCATCTTCTTTCTCTTACAGATTCCCAACACCATTATTCTGTTTCAGTGACTGGCTTAACTACAGAATCTGAATTATTTTGCTTAACTACTGAGAGTTTAATGTCTCCGCCAGGGTTAGTCTTCTATTGCTAACAAGTTTGTATGTAGTTTCTTTAAGAAACATACAGCAATTTAATGGTAGACTTCTAGAATTACAGAAGTTTACTGTGTAAAAATCTTCTATTGGGAGAAAAGTGGTTATGCAGTATGCAAAAGCTATAGGTAACACTTGTATAAGGGGATCCCAGATCATGTAAGCACACACACTGTCTTAGTGCTTGGTTGTTGTTATTTGTTAAATCCTTACATGTCTAAAAAATAAGGTATATGTTTTTTTTTTTTGTGAAATACTTTTTCATCTGGTGAATGAATTATAGCACATTTTGGAAGAAGTAACATCTTTCTACAATTCTATCTAGTAGAATTGCTGAATGTAATTTTTGTTAGTGGGTAGGCCATAAAGATGTTTTTCTTGTATCTAAATGATTTCATATGTTTTCCCAATGCTTGCTTTTGAAGGTTCTTGATGATGTCCTATATGGATTGCTCACTTATCTATGTAGCATCTTTCACTGTTTCAATTTTCAAATTATCTTCTTAGCTTGATTATAGTTTTATAAATGAAACATGAAGTTTGTTGATTCTTTTGTTACCTTCATTAGTAGAGTATGAAATCAAAATTCTGATTCTCTTCCTCTCCATTTATTCTCAGTATATTAACATGAGAACTCAAAAGATATCAGTTGTCTTGAATAAAAGGTTTACAACGCCAAATTGGGTCAAGGTAAGCTTAACATATGGTGAGGTAGGAGTATTTACCCAAGAGGAGCAATGTGATGGTTTGTGCTAATTTGCCTTACCTTTTCCTGTTTGTACAGCATAAAGAGCCCAGAGAAGTTCATATGTTTGTTGATCTGCTTCTTCAAGAGGTAATTTTTGGCTTTATCTTCTTTTCCTGTTATGAGAACGGGAAGTTAATGTGCGGCGTGGGCGAAAACTATCCCCTCATTGTAATTATGTAATTGGATACATGACAAGAATTAACATTTTCTTTTTGATCTTATTGCCAGCTAGATAGTATCATTAAAGAAGTAAAGAGTATGTTGCCTGAAGGGATCCAGCGTAAGCATCGCCGTTCTGACAGCAGTGGGAGCACCACTTCCTCCCGTAGTAATCCATTAAGAGATGACAGAATGGTACGGTCAAATACCCAGCAGCAGGCCATAAGTCAACTTCTTGAGTCCCATTTGGCGAAATTGTTTAAGCAGAAGATGGAAATTTTCACAAAAGTTGAACATACACAGGTTGGGTGCTAGTGTTTGTCACTTGGTAAACTTCATTTGTCTTGAATAACAATGGATAAGAATGCCCTTGATTTTGCAGGAATCAGTAATAACTACTATCGTGAAACTTTGCTTGAAGAGTTTACAAGAATTTGTCCGACTTCAGACTTTTAACCGTAGTGGATTTCAACAAATTCAGCTGGACATCCATTTTCTTAAAAGTACTCTGAAGGACACTGCCGATGATGAAGCTGCTGTTGATTTTTTGCTTGATGAGGTAAAGAGATAATACCTACACATCTTCTTTACAGCTACTATGTCGACGGAACCTTTGGCTAGTGTCTCCTCTTCAATGACTTCCTTTTGTGCAGTATGAAAGTTCTCAAAGGGTCCATTATACTGCTGTTTATTTGGTTGCAACTGTACATGTCGATAGAGTTGTTGCTTCAACTGTTCTTTTGTCTGACAAGAGATTAAATGAACTTATCTTCCTGAACGAACAGGTAATTGTTGCTGCTGCTGAGCGATGTCTTGATCCAATTCCTCTGGAACCTTCTATCCTAGACAGGCTTACCAAAGCAAAGATGGCAAAGGCTCGGGAGCAGAGTCCTACCTCATAATAATTATGGAGGCGTGTGACCATCGAGCTTGCCATGATCTGAAAGCATTTACGAGATGCTGGCTAACATGCCAAGTACTATATCGGAAATATCAGAGCCATGAAAACCTTTTGTGAGGTGTGTATATAAGCATTATCCGTCTCCGGCAAGCATTTCCTAAATGACTTTCAGTTTCCCTCCGAGTACCTTCAGTTTTCCCAACTCCTGAAGGTATGTATTGTTTTGCTGGAAACTAAAGGGGAATCGAAAAAACTCTTGTATTGAAACTAAACATTTGAGTGTAATTTCCTCTACTATAATGTCCACAAAGGGCTTAGCATTTTGTGTTAATATATGATGACATTTTCTTATACTTGCTACTCCTTCCGTTTCGATTTGTTTGTTTGATTTTGACTTCACACAAAGTTTGAGAAAGTAAAGAAAACTTTTGAATCTTGTGGTTTTAATTAAACATGCCACGTGAAAAATTGAAATTAAAAAAGAAAGGTAACATAAATAAATTGACGACAATGGCATAGAGAGACAATTATAGATGGAATTATTCTATAAATTTACTTTACCCATAAAATATCAATCAATGTAAAAGAAAAAACGTGAATAATTGAGCCAACAATTTTCAACTTGATCAAAGGGTTTTATTCATCAATTAATGCTTCTTTCTTCCTTTCACTACAAGAATTATAATAAATGGAATTAACTACAAAATAAATGGCTATCGATACTAAAGGAGATCATGACGGCAAACAGGGCAAGAATGATTTACCGGTTGCAATATAGATGATTCATCCTTTATCGTCCAGTCAACGTGTAACAACTCAAGTTACCATACAACGAGGATATCTATTATAATCGTTGACAATACAAAATACAATTGAGAAATGGAAACAACAAGCAAGTAACCACTAGCGATCCTTAAAACGAAACTCAGAATGTAATCAAAGGGGAAGAAGATCAGAAATTACAGAGATGGATAGAAGGGGATGAGAAGCTTAGACTAAGAACAGAGATGAGAGGATTTCAGACTCTTTTCTTAACAATTTGCATAATCTCCAAATTACAAACCACTACCCTTTTTGATGGAACCGTCCCACGCCCACTTCTCAACCCGGATCCCAAAATAACCTGACCCTATTGCTTGTTCTCGGCCCAATAGCTCTTGTCAGCCCAATAACTACTTTTGCGACCCTGGTATCCACATTGGGCTGTACTTGGTTCATAACAATACTCTCGTCCTCAATAAGAACCTTGTCCTCAAGGTTCGAGTAAGGAAATCCAACAACAAAGGAAAGTGACAAGCTAGATGTAGCTATGGAAATTTCCACTGGTGCAAAGGCCACTGGTTGGCAGGTCCATTTGGATATCATAAGGAAATCAATAGTACCGTATGCGCTAACAACACCAGTGCATGTAATGTTGTTCACATAGCCTTCAAGAATGGACAAGAATGATATGTACTTTTCAGGTAGAAGTACAAATATAATTGCATAATATGCAGCAGCCTTAACCTGTTCAATTTGAT
>JAJOOO010004662.1:0-24552 GCA_029582685.1 Solanum piurae | reverse complement strand
AGATCAAAGCCAAGAAGGCAAACATTGAACATTGGAACAAAATCACGAAGCATCATAAGAAATATAAGCCAACATATTCGAGCTGTCGAAAATCTCAATCACAATCAGCAGCTACACGATTAACCACAAAATGACGATTTTCTAATATCAACCGAATGAGATAGGAGAAGAGATGAAAAGATAGAGAGATGTTACCTTCTTTCGGGCAGCGACTGGACAAACAACGAGCATGGACGAGCTCTTCCACCACACGTATCGAGGTTCAAGCACCACACCAAGAGAAGCTAAACAAAACCGAATAAAAAATCTTCCCGAAACCTATGAACTTTTATAACTTTTTTCGATTCCCTTCCTAACTTTTTTTCCCCCAAATGTTTGTATACAAGTGTTCTGACCGGTAGCTTTGTGTTCCTCTCAAATTTCAACTAAAAATCTCCAATCTTTTCTCTAACTATTTTCTTAACATGAAATTTTCGGACTCCAAATCCCCCCCCCCCCAAACAATGAACAGTAGGAAACTACTTATAGAGGGGAAGCTTAGGGTTAAAAAAAATGGGGGAAACAAACAAAAATTCGGGATATACAAGGGTCCATTCGAAATTCAAAAATCCAAACTCTTTCACCAAATAGGGAAAACATACTTTTCTAAAAAATTTCAACCCATTCCGAAAGAGGAAAGGGCGAATACACATGCCTGCTGCCTGCGATTGTACGAGATAGAGAGAGACGCTGCAGGAAGAAGGCTGTCTTCTGCGTATTTGACGTCGTTTGGAGCCGTTTGAGGCGTTATCGTTTGCGGACTGTTGCGCGTTGAACTGGAAGCTGCTGTTAACGTTTGAGGTTGCTGGAGTTTAATTAGGATTGGGGAATATGGGCCGGGTCGAGGGGATTATTGGGTTGGGTCGGCTGGATAAGATTTGCAAAGGACTAGGAATTAAAGTGGGCTGCTGGAAATTGTTGAATAAGAGTTGGGCTGGCTGGAAAAGAATTGGAAAAAGAGGTGGGCTGGGAATTTATAAATAGGGCCCAAATTAGTTTATCACAAATGGGCAAGTGTGAAGTAAGAGGGAGGCAAAATTTAAATTGACAATTCGACTCATTCGATTCAAATAATAGCCAATTGAATTTAAGAATTTAGCCAAATTTAGCTTAATTGGTGATTTGGCTAAAAACTAATTAAGACGAATTAAAATTAATTAATTAATGAGCTTCTTAATCTTGACGAAATAAAATAATTAACTTAATGTAAATTAATGATTCAAAATTTTAACCATAATTTAAACTAAACTAATTTAATAAAATACTTACTAAAATTAAAATCTTTTTGAGATGATTTTCGAATATTTATAAAAATATACTAATTGCATATATAACTATATGAAATATATTTATTAATCAAAACGCTATAAAAGTCGACTGAAATTACTTAAAATAACCTTGAAACTATTTGAATTTTATAAGACTAATTATTCTAAATCGTTTGTAAATTAAGAAGCTCGTGAATTAATTCCTATCGGGGAGGGTCAAAATTGGGTGTCAACAGTCATGAAACATGCTTGGGGTTTAAGATCAGAGACTCAACTTTTGCATCTGAGTTCCACAGATCCAATCCATGAATCATTTTGCCGTCTGTAAATGGGGCCAATAGACCATGTATATCACCCATATATTCGGTGTATATCAAATTTCCAGATTTCATAAAAATGTTATTGTGAGTTTCTATTCTCACTTTTCACTCCTTGGTCGGTCCCAACAGCCCCCTAAATCTCTCTTCAACCCTACTAAGTATTGGTAAATATTTTTCATGATCTTACAACATAAATACTTGAATTTCTACAAGATTCTAACATCAAATCATCCTCCTATCTCTAGTGAAATTAAGAATTCAATTCTAGGGTTCAAAACTTGGCTTTTGAGCAGGTTTATCAAGAATTCTTCCTTCCAAATCAATGTAAGCTTATTCTCATAATTTCTTAGTAAATCCAAGAATCTTCCATCAAAACATCATCAAAATAAAATAATTAACTTTGAGCAGGTTTATCAAGAATCTTCCATCAAAACATAGGATATTCAATAAACGAATTCAAGAATTTCAAGAAAGGGTTTTTTTATCGTTCTTCATCAAGTTAGGGTTCTCATTTAAAGATTCATGAAGTGTTTAAGGTATGTAAGGCTTCAATGAGAATATCCCTTCACTCTCATATCTAATGTATTTTAAATTCAAGGATTTTGTGAAACTATGTGAAGAATAGTCAGGATTTTCATAAAAACTATGATTTTCCTCACAAGCTTATATTTCCTTTAATCTATTTTAGCCGTTAAAACCTCATTTTACTGATTTAG
This sequence comes from Solanum piurae, assembly GCA_029582685.1. Lineage (NCBI taxonomy): Eukaryota > Viridiplantae > Streptophyta > Magnoliopsida > Solanales > Solanaceae > Solanum > Solanum piurae. The sequence goes on along the minus strand of JAJOOO010004662.1, from coordinate 22,209 downwards.
GATGATTTCTATAGTCATTTAAACCTTTCTGGATTTCAAGTATGAAAATTTGCATAATATGAATCCTAACCTTAATACAGTGTGACGATCCAAGCCTACACCTTGAACGTGGCCGGCACTTGAGAACCATTGTTGGTCCCCAAGTGAACCCTCATCTTAACTAACTACAAGCAGAAGACTAACTCAAGCATCAAAACTGAAAAATTATTTATAAACAACTTACTAAATCTTAAAGTTATCTAAAAATACTGAGCATTAAACATAACGTTTTAAATATCATATCTGAAACTAAATATTACAAGACTGACCAAGAATGTCTATCTATGAAACCTCTATTGTAAAAAAAATATATGTGTCAGGACAGGACCTATGGAACCTCAAAATGCTACTATTAACAAACCATAAAACTGGAGTTGTACGAAAGCAAGAAGGTCTCACCTAAATCTGACGAACGGATGATGTGATCTCAACGGAACGCAAGTTGAAAATCCTAAGTACTTAAATCTGTATCATGAAAAGATGCAAGTCGAATGACATCAATACATTGAATGTACGAGTATGTTATCGGGCTGAATAAAATAGATAACTGAATTGAAATGCTGAAAGTATCTCAACTAAGGAGTAGTATAAGTTACGATGAAAATCATTTAATGTTCTTACTGTATGGATGAGATAAAAGTAAATATTGAACTAAAGTATATATATATACACACACACACTTTACTAGGGAATTTCTCTAACCGACAACCATCACTATGTGCCTCGTTATGATACAACATCTTACTAATGTTGCTAGAGCCGCCCTATACCTTGCCAGAGTATACAACTCAACTAAATTGATGGATCCACTAAAAATCCTTCTTGAGGCAGCTAAGGAGTTGCCCGTCTTACAGTACTATCTTATATATGGTGGCTACGTAGTTTATGGGGCTATGAGTTGTTTGAACTCTCCCCCATATTGGTGCTCAATACTATATGTATGTATGTAAGCTCATGTAAAACACTCATTGGGTTGAGTCAATTACTCAAAAGGGTCTCTTTAAGAGTTAAATGAACTGTACACAATTTTTGTGAAAACTCTTTATACTTTTCTGAAAATGGCACTATTTTTCAATGTGAAAAATAATACCTACTTTAAGGGGTAACTGAACTTCTCTTTATTTGGTTGAAATATTTTTGAAACCTGTTTATGCTCTTCTTAAAAATAGAAATTATTTTCTCAATGTGAAAATAGTACTTTTGAAACCATTTGTGTTCCCTTAAACTCATCTGAAAAGATACTTTAAAAATACTCTTGAATCCACTTTAAAATTTCAAAACCAGTGCATGAAAATAAATGCACAACAGAGTTTAATAAAAATCTCATCACCTAGAGTTCATGTGAAATATAAGCATGAACAACAACTCAAAGATATCAATGCACATAATATTGCAATCTCATACTATAAGAATTTAAAATTCAGAACAAGAACATAACTCATATCAAGCATTTCATAAAAATTGAGGGTAGAACCTTAGATTCAACTTGCTACTGAATTAAGATGTAGGGCATGAGGACGAACTAGTCCAACAGTATGAATGACCTTACATATCTTATACGTTCCAAATTCTTGAGAAAAGGTGAGAGCTTTGGATGAAAAGATGGCAAGAATTTGTTTCTTGAACCTTAGAGGTGGATTTTCTTGAAAACCTATGAATTTCATGAGTAGAAGATATTAATTGGTGTTTAGATGAAGAAATATGAAATTATATGGTCAAATCTTACCTTGGATGATGGATGAACCTTGGAGGAAGGTAGTTTATTGAAAACTTATCTTTCTAAGGTAAATTTATGAACTAAGGAGGTAAACTATGTTTTTAGGAATTTTTAAAGGACGCAGACATCCGCGCTCCCGTGCGGAAAGCGCCTCAGACGCGCAGCCAACCGCGCAGAAAGGCAGTAGCTACTGCCTCGGCGCGCGTCCACTCGGAAAATGCTAGGTCAGCGCGTGGAAAGATAGTGTCCAGTAAAATGGGCATAACCTTTTACTTCAAAATCCAATTGATGCAAACTTGGTGGCGTTGGAAAGAAGACTCAAATACCTTTAATTTAATATATTATAGGTAACATAACTCTTCATATTCTAAGAGATATGTTCGTATGAATTTAACTCAAGTATAAACTTGCATCAAAACTTAATCGGTAAGGAATCTTTCAACTAAACTTTGTGCTAGGGGATTCGTGTGACCTTAATTCATATCCAAATTTATTCCCACACTAAATAATTAACCTTAACACCTAAGAAAAAATTATGAGTCACGCAATACAATCTTATACGTAACAAAAGAATGATTCAGGTCTTACATTAGAATTTTTTAGGATGTTACATGCAGGTTATACAGAGTTAATGGATAGATTTTGGCCTTCTCCCGGCCATATGCTAGATGTTATGTCCTTAAAGACTTGTTGACTTGTGTTATATCTCTAATATTTCATATATGGCCTTATGCCTTGTTATTTATTGATGTCTCAAATATCAAGTACTTATTTAACTTTGAATTTATCACATACAAGTTATTCTTTTATTTGGGGTGTCATTATATTTTCAATACAAAATATAAGAATTCAGATGAGATTATATTACAATCCAAAAAGGTTCATGAATGGCACCCACTGTTAATGTAACGACTTGTTTCCGTCGTTATAGATAAGCCAATGGGGAAAAAATTGGGGCCAGAAAACTTTTGAGTAGTAACTTGGAATTTTCCAACCTAGTCCAGATTTGGATGAAATCAGAGTCGTTAAGGTGTAGGGAAATCTAGTAACAATCGGGTCACTTATTTATGATTTTGATTACATGAGTGGTTAGATAATTCATTAAGGAATTTAGATGACTTTACGGAATTGAATTCGGGTGAGTAGAACTTTCGAAATCAATCTTAGCGTGAACGGTATTTTCTGAGCGTCGTTGGTTAAAGGTGTGTTATGAAATTGGGGTCTTGAAATTATTAAAATAGCTCACTGGTTCCGTGCAAGCCGATGGGGTAGAATTTCTACCGCCAGGGCGAGGCCACTGTAGTGGGGTGAGGACCGTTGTAGTAGGGTGAGGACCGCTGTGGCGGGTCTAACGCGACTTAAGTTGGAAATAAAATCCAAAAACGTCTTTATTCTACACTTTTCGACTTTGAGAGCTAAGCAACGACCCCAGACGAGTTCTTGACAATTTTTCAGCATTCTTGAGGCTAAATGTAAGGTTTTAACTCCCCGAATCCATTTTTTGATTCGTAGAATGTAGTTTCTTGGGTAACTATCATTGGGGAAAGGTTTTGATATGAAGTTAATAGTGGAAAAAACCCTAATATGGGTATAGGGATCAAGGTTTGACCTAGGGTTGATATTATTGATTATGATCTGGGTAATTAGGCCTCGTTTATTGATCCTTGCGTTAATTGTATGTTTTTAGACCACAAACAAGCGGGAAGAATCCGAAAAGGGAAGATTCAAATCCCTTAGGGGATTCAAGCTTGGATTCGAGGTAGGTGATGGTTGTGATTTCATGTTGGTGTGATATATGTTTGTAATTGCTCATTATAATGCATATATGTATGTGAATGTTGCATTATTGATCACCTTAATCGTAAATTAGGATAATTGAATAATTGTATGCCATGAGTCACCTCTTATTGTATGATTGTGAGAATATATATTGTGATTGTGATTGTGGTTTGTTGAATGGATCGGTTGCCACGTTCTGGCATAAACATGAGATCGGTTGCCACATTCTGGCATAAATATGGGATCGATTGCCACGTTCTGGCATAAATATGGGATTAGTTGCCATGTTCCGACATAAATATGGGATCGGTTTCCATGTTCCGGCATAAACATTAGATCGGATACCATGTTTTGGTATGCTAACAGTTTGGGAGTGGGTTTCATGAGAGGACCATTGAATTGGGTTCCGTGAGAGGACCATTGAATTGTGTTGTGTATCTACTTGTGATGATTTCATTCATATCTAATGATGATTGATATTGGAAAATGGTATGTTGCTCTAAATTGATATAACTGTGATATGTGAGAATCGTAAAACTGTTTGTTGTTCATATTAGTTGATTAATATTGTATATGTTCGTTATATGCTTGTTTTATAATGTTGTGGTTACTTGCATGTGTTTCACTTATTGGGATAGCCGCGTGATCATACCAGTACACTATGGTTGCGTATTGATACTGCACTTGCTTGTTCTTTGCTGAGTACAGGGCATTTTCAGGCAGCTATTGATAGACCTCAGCTAAGTGACTATTGAGCGTGACCGGATTCAAGGGTGAGCCAGTTCTTCCGGGCTGCCTTGAGTTCTATTTTTTTTAGTCCATCCTATTCGGACTTAGACTAGTTCTTTAGATGATTTTCTTGTTTAGACTTATGAATCTTGTTAGAGTTTTGGTACATCGACTTTCAGGTTCTAGGGGTTGTTCTTCCGCATTTACTTTGGTTAGTTGTTTGTTAAAACCTTGGAGTTTATGGGACTCCATTTTTATAGTCATTTAAACCTGCTTCCGTATCTTTAAATGCCTTAGTTTTCATAAAAATTATTTGTTGGGTTGTTGATACGCTCAAATTACACCTCCCTAAAGAAGTATAAGCGATCGTTATCAAGTAAAGAACCCAACTTGTAGGTTGGGGTCGATCCCACGAGGAATATGGTTTAGACTTAAACTTAACTTACGATTATATTCGTTTAGTCAACTTATTTCCGAGACAAGTAAGTAAAGGGAGGTTTTTGTGTAACAAATAACTGATAGTTGTTATGTAACAAGTGAGCAGGATTCAAACTTTGGTTGTTATCAATGAGAGAAAGTAACTAGGGTGTATGTGTTCCCCATAAGCTCATAACCAGGTAATCCTAACAATAGTAATCTATCCTAGTGTATCACATGCAAAGTGGTAAGTTATGTATCTTTAAATCCTTGGTCCGGAAAATAGAGAATTTCACCCCGCACCTTGGTCCGGCTACGTGTGTATAATTTACTAACCCTTACCTTTACCTCATATTAGACATCACATCAATGTATGGCTTAGTTTTCACCCTCGCACTAATTGACAATAAACTATTAGATAGTATCACACTAAATCTATGTTGATAATTCTTTTCTTATTAACTACCTCCTTGGTCCGACAAGTAGCAACAAGGCGAGTTCTAACGTTGCGCACCGTTAAAAAGACTTCTAGACGAAAGAATTATCAATGCATGCTTCAGCACTATTCAAGAATTACTTAGTTGTTATTCATACTTTGTTTATCGCTCATGGTTCCCACAACCCTAGTTGTGGATTGAGTTACCCATGCTAGTAAGAACACAATTCATATTATTAGACGAAGAATTCATGAACTTACGTAATGAGTAGTAGAAATCCAAAAACCCAACTTCAATTTCAAAGTTAAAATCTTTAAAACAAACTTAGGAAATCAAGAATTACTAGAATTGCTAGTTAATCTCCAAAGCCAAAAACTAGAACTAAAGTAATAGTGTCTAACCCCTAAAAACGAGGTTTACATCCCCTATATATAGAAAAATATGTCCCAAATAAAAAGGAAATGAAATAAGGAAATAAAGTTTCTGGACGCGGTTTCGATCTACGACACTAACCTATGGACCGTGGACTGACCTACGATCCGTAGGTCCCTTCCGTGATTTGAGACTTAGGCAATTTTCCAAAACTCAAAATCTCCAACTTTCAGTAACAATCGACGGATCAGCAGGACGGACGGTGGTTCGATCCACGGTTTGTGGATCCTCTTTCGTAACTCCATACTTAAACTTTCGAAATCAGGTATTGGAACCCCCTGCTCTGAATCATTTGACGGAACTACAGCATGGCTCGTAGGTCGACCTACAGTCCGTTGTTTGTAATCTTGGTTCCACACTTGGTCAAGAATTCCCTGATTTTCCTTCCAATCTTGCATGTCCATCTACGCCTACCACCTATGGAACGTGACTGGACCTACGGTTCGTAGGTCACATCCGTAGATTTCCTTTTCTGCACAATTCTTCAATTGTTTCTCTACTTCCACGTCCGAACTTATTTCCTGTAAACATGATAAAAATACATTAATACCAATGCAAAATGGCTCTAGACACACACAACTCTTAAGTAAAATGTATTAAAAATACCGTAAATTCACGATATATCAACACCCTCAACTTAAATTCGTTGTTAGTCCTCAAGAGACACACTAATACTCTAAACGATACTTGTGTAGAAGCATACATTCAAGCTCAAGCAATCACATGACTTTCTATCCCAACTCTCTAATCTAGTGCAAATCGTTTCTCTTAGAATTAACAAGCTAACTCATACGGATCAAAGTATGACAAAGATCGACTAATAGACACACAACATACACTTTTTTCACAATCACAAAGGTACCAACTTTCCGACAATATAACTAGTGCCCTTACTTCCAACGAAATCCTTTTTCACACAATGTATATGATTTTGAGTACAAGGATTCATTCAACACTCACTCTCAGAAGTAACTTCAAGTACAGTTAGTGCTCAATACCATAGGTTTGCCTTTATTTTCACTGCTTAGATTCTCCAAACTAGTTGCTAGGATCACTATAGGACTTCTTAGCTTATAACATAGGCTCAGGGTCAGGTGTGGTACATTTGGGTACTTTTTAGTGACTTTCTACCCTCCTTGACATTACATTGGCTTTTTACCTCTTCCTTGATATACTTTGGCAACTTTTCATCCCTTTTTCTTTCCATTCTCTTTTCAACCAAGGATGCAACTTTTGACTTTGTGACACTTGTTTATCTTTTCTTTTTCAATTTTTTTTTTCTTTCACTTTATTTATTTTTTATTTCTTTTCACACTTCCACTCATCACATTCTTTTTCCTTTTTCGCACAAAGTCACATCCTCATTCTTTCTTTTTATCTTTTCAACACTAAACTCTTTTCGTACCCCTTTTTTTAAATTTGGTTTCCTCTTTCATAGCCACCCTCAACTTATGCATTTTGCATTAGTTGAAGTGCACAATGTCCGATGTCGGACCAGGGCCAAGATCAAGGTCACTTTTGACTTAGCCACCCTCAACTTAGGCTTTTGGCCTAAGTCAAGGTGCACATGTCCAAGGAAGGACCGGGGTCAAGACAACATTTTAAGGGAAGGTAAGTTAGGTGAATCAAAAGAAATGGTCAATTTTAGGCTCAAATATTTGGATCAAAAGGGAATAATACTACCATTTGGTTAGATCATTTTAGGCTTAAGTGGACTAATTTGAACAATGGCCTATGATCACTTCCCAACTTCTAGCCTAGATTATCCTAGCAGGACCAACGGGGCAAGTTCTAGATTGGCACAAAACTGTTTGAACATTCAACTGTCCTCACACACTCTTGGCACCTTGTTACATTATCAGATTACCCAGTTCAAGTTTTTAGCTTAAGTTAAGGGGTCACATCGGTTCTTATCAAGTCACATTCATAGCCAACACATTCAACTCATTCTAGCCTACATATTTTTGCACATATCACATTTTTTTGGATGGGTATTATTTTCTTGTTTCATGCTCATGCCATCATGCTTTATTCTTTCTCATGCTCCTACACATATAATCCTAACACATGCCGGTTCAACAGAAATAAAAATAGTCTCTTGGGGGAAAAGATTACAGGCAAGAAAACCCCAAGAGAGGACTATGAGTTGGGTTACTTAGACTTCACCCTATCACTCATAATCCGTTTACCCCACCCCCAATAAAATAAAGTGTTATTGTCTTCAAAACACACAAAAATAAGTAATAAATAGTAGGGTGAAGATGAAGCAAACCTGTGGCGTAAATGCGTCGAAGAACTCAACAAGCGGGTGGGTCCGGTTTCTCGGATCCTGCTGGATCAACATGGGGAATGCCATCAGTAGCGCTCCCATCTATCATCGCAGCACCATCAGTAGTGCTCACATCATGAGGAATGTCATTATTAGCGCTCTCATCTATCATCTCAGCACCATCAGTAGTGCTCACATTATCTCTCACAGTAGCAACAGCCTCAATAGTAGGCACAAAACTCGAGGCCCCAACAGCACCCTCATGCACCCTCTGCTGGCGCAACTCCTCATCCACAATAGGCTAGCCTGCATAGTCTGCTAGCGCTCCCTCTTCTTTAGGTCTAAGGAGTATGATCGAAATTTCTTAAAAATCACCGCAAGAAGCTCATGTTCAGTCACTGTATAGTTCTTTTGAGCCACATTTAGATCTTTACTGGCATAGTAAATAGGATGAATAATCTTTTCTCGCCTTTGTCCCAATACCACACCAAGCGCAACTTCACTCGCATCACACATTACCTCAAACGATTTCCCCCAATCCGATGAAATAATGATAGATGCGGAAACTATCTTTTCCTTCAACTCCCCAAATGCTTTCAGACAAGCATCATCAAACTCAAACCTACACTTCTTTTCAAGCAATTTGCACAATGGATGTGCAATTTTGGAGAAATCCTTGATGAACCTCTTGTAGAAACCTGCATGCCCAAGAAAACTTCTAACACCTTTAACAAAGATAGGTGGTGGAAGCTTTTCTATTACCTCGACTTTCGCTCTATCAACCTCAATACCCTTCTCAGAAATCCCTTGACCGAAAACTATCCCATCTTTCACCATGAAGTGACACTTTTCCCAATTGAGCACAAGATTGCACTCTTCACACCGTTTCAATACTTCGGTCAAATGGTCTAAACAACGATCAAAAGATTACCTACCACAGAGAAATCATCCATAAATTACCTTTATAGTGTCCTCCACCATATCAGAAAATATCGACATCATACAATGCTGAAAGGTCGCTGGAGCATTACATAACCCAAATGGAATTCGTTTGAAGGCGAAAGTCCCATAAGGGCAAGTGAAGGTGGTATTCTATTGGTCTTCCAGAGCTATAGAAATCTAATTGTAGCCTGAATAACCATCAAGAAAACAATTCCAACCCTTACCCGCAAGTCGGTCCAACATTTGATCTATGAACGGCATAGGGAAGTGGTCATTTTCTATCCAAGCATTTAATTTCCGGTAGTCCATGAAGACTCTCCATCCAATCACGGGTTGTATCGAAACAAGCTCATTTTTTGCATTAGGAACCACAGTCATCCCACCTTTCTTGGGCACACACTAAACAAGACAAACCCAACTACTATCTGCAATGGGATAAATAGCTCCAACATCCAACCATTTGATGATTTCCTTTTTCACTACCTCTTGCATAAGCAGATTTAGTCTTCTCTGGTGCTCAATACTAGGCTTGTGATCCGGTATGAGTTGGATTTTATGAGAACAAATGCCATGAGGGATCCCAATAATGTCCGCAATAGTCTACCCAATAGCCCGTTTGAACCTCTTCAACACGGAAACCAATGCCTCAACTTGTGTCATATTCAAATCTACCGCAATGATGATCGGTAAAGTACTATCTCTCCCCAAGAATACATACCTCAAATGTGATGGTATAGCCTTAAGCTCCAATTTCGAAGCCTCTTCAACAGACGGTCTTACAGGTGGAGAGTCACGTGTTTTCATGTCTAACTCCAATTTCTTTAGTTTTGAACGGAATTTGAACCTATCAAGTGCGGTGACCAATTCATCATAGTCTTCAATACCATCACCCTCAAAATTTATCATAACCGCTGCTAGTGCATCAACACACAATCTCTCTTTAATAGACACCTCAGAACCACTCTCTACAATATGATTCACCACTGATACCGACTTGAACTCACTACTCTGCTTCATGGATCTACAAATATTAAAAGTTACCTTTTCATTATTCAATCGGAACTTCATCTGCCATTTCTCCATATCGACTAAGGCACACCCAGTGGAAAGGAATGGTCTCCCAAGGATAATGTGAACCTCAAAATCAACCTCATAATCAAGGATCACAAAATCCACCGAAAAGATAAAAGACTCTACTTTCACTAGAACATCGTGGAACACACAAATGGGCCTCTTCACAGTTCTATCGGTCATGAACAATCCCATCGCAGTCGGTTTTGGATCCCCTAAACACAATTTTTTGTAAATAGACAATGACATCAGATTAATACTAACACCCAAATCACACAACGCCTTAGCAAAATGTAGCAACCCGATGATACAAGGAATAGTGAAGGCACCATGATCCTTCTTCTTCTTCAGAAGGGACCTTGTAGCAATAACACTACAATGTTGCAACCTATCATCGTCTTCAAAACTCACAGACCTCTTCTTTGTCACCAAATCTTTCATAAACGTTGCATACCTATGTATTTGCTCCAAAGCTTCTATCAATGGAACATTGATGGAAAGTTGTTTCAACATAGCGATAAACATGCGGTATTTCCCTTCTTCATTCTTCTTGATTAACCTCTGTAGGAATAGAGGTGGAGGTCTAGGCATGGGGACAACCTTTTGGATTATCTCAACTTCCTTCTCTGTAGCATTCTTGGAATCTCCAGTAATCTCAATCTCATCATCATCTTTCTCAATCACAGTTTCAACCTCAGACGGCATAGGTAGGTCAATGGTCTGCTTACCCCCTTGAGTAGTGATTGTCATATAATGCCCATCATTTGTGTTTGCTTGGAAATATGCCAGGCTGTCGTGGATTGACTGTATAGTGGACAAATGATTCATCTACTTCTCAAGTTTCTTGATCGACACTACATGGGCATCAACTTTTTGACCAATTCCAAACAAGTCGTTTCGCATCACCTTCACATTCTTATCAGTCGAATCAAACCTCTTCATCATCTTCTGCATCATATCCTCAACACGTGACATACTACCCCCCAGGTTCCCTATTACCAGATTCCCAATTTTGAGGAGGAACATATGGCCCAACCCTATCATTTCTGTTGCCATAGTTATTTCGGTTGTAGTTGTTATCGTGATTATAGTTCCCATCCTGGACATAATGACCATCTCGGTTGTAGTTACCATAGTTCCGACCTTGGTTTCATTGACCTTGGCGCCAATTATCCGAATTGGAACCTTGGGCGTTGTCTCAGAAACCACCCGTATGATCATTCACTGCATAAGTATCCTTTTCATAGTAGAACTCCTCAACCGGTGGTGGATTTTTAGTCAAATAATTCACAACATTTATATTTTTGGTACCTTCACTCACATACTTCAACACCAACCCAAGTTTTGTCCTCATCTGAGCCATCTCCTTACGAATGTCATCGGCAGATTGAACTGCATAAGTGTTTCTTCCAATGTTTGACTTTCGAGTGCTCCATGCTTTATTGTTCCAGGAAATCTTCTCTAATTTCTCAGCGATCTCCTCAAAAGTACAATCACCATATGATCCTCATGCAATAGTATCAAGCACAACCTTACCATTGTCATCCTGGCCTCTGTAGAAATACTCATTTTGTGACTCATCATCAATACGGTGGTTTGGCACACTTCTTATGAAAGCAGTGAACCTGTCCCACAAACTACTCACAGACTTTCCAGGTAGTGCTACGAATTTGTTGAATTTATCTTTGTGGTTCAGCTTCTTTGACACTAGGAAGTATTTTACCATGAACACTTTACGCAATTGATCCCATATGTGAATTGAGTTATAATGAAGCTCAGTAAACCATACAACAGCATCTCCGGTCAATGATAGAGGGAAGACTCTCAACCCAATGACATATATGTCTAAATCTGGTCGACCCACACAACTTTTGCAAACACTCCTCAACTTGGCCATATGCCCATGTGGATCCTCCGATGCCATACCAGAGAACAAACCCCTCGTTGTAAGCATCTGCATACTACTCAACACCACAAATTTATGCCCCGAAGGTAGAGGAGGTAGAACAATAGGTCCTTCAGATTCAGCGGTATTTAAGGAAACCCTATAGTTCTCACGTAGCCTCGATTTTGGTGGATTATGTACCTTCAATACATCTCCTAATAGATTACCAAGTTGATTTTCAGCATTCTCATTATCAACCCTAGGAGGCTGCCACTCAACTCCATCACCTAGATTTCCTCCGATAGGATTGGCTGGGACCCCTTGATTATTCATCTTTCACAAAGTTCTGTTCAATTCTGGATCGTAAGGAGTCAGTGGTTCACCTTGACTTCATGTACTTGATATACACTAGAGTAAGAACCTGAGAGAAACAAAAACAAAAGAAAAATTAAAATTAGGAAATAATTCACTAAAGTTCAATAATATAGTTCAACTTAATCTAAAAGCCTTATTCCCCGATAGCGGCTCCAAAATTTGATACGCTCAAATTACACCTCCCTAAATAAGTATAAGCTATTGTTATCAAGTAAAGAATCCAACTTGTAGGATGGGGTCGATCCCACGAGGAATATGGTTTAGACTTAAACTTAACCTACGATTATATTCGTTTAGTCAACTTATTTTTGAGACAAGTAAAGGGGTTTTTTTGTGTAACAAATAACTGATGGTTGTTAAGTAACAAGTGAGCAGGATTTAAACTTTGGTTGTTATCAATGAGAGAAAGTAACTAGGGTGCATGTGTTTCCCATAAGCTCATAACGCGGTAATCCTAACAATAGTAATTTATCCTAGTGTATCACATGCAAAGTGGTAAGTTATGTATCTCTAAATATTTGGTCCGGCAAATAGAGAATTTCACCCCCCACCTTGGTTCAACTATGTGTGCATAATTTACTAACCCTTACATTTACCTTATATTAGACATCACATCAATGTATGGCTTAGTTTTTTACCCTCACATCAATTGACATTAGACTATTAGATAGTATAACACTAAATCTATGTTGATAATTCTTTTCTTATTAACTACCTCCTTGGTCCGACAAGTAGCAACAAGGCGAGTTCTAACGTTGCGCACCGTTAAAAAGACTTCTAGACGAAAGAATTATCAATGCATGCGTCAACACTATTCAAGAATTACTTAGTTGTTATTCATACTTTGTTTATCGCTCATGGTTCCCACAACCCTAGTTGTGGATTTAGTTACCCATGCTAGTAAGAACACAATTCATATTATTAGACGAAGAATTCATGAACTTACGTAATGAGTAGTAGAAATCCAAAAACCCAACTTCAATTTCAAAGTAAAAATCTTTAAAACGGACTTAGGAAATCAAAAATTGCTAGAATTGCAAGTTAATCTCCAAAGCCAAAAACTAGAACTAAAGCAATAGTGTCTAACCCCTAAAAACAAGGTTTACATGCCCTATATATAGAAAAATATGTCCCAAATAAATAGGAAATGAAATAAGGAAATAAAGTTTCTGGATGCGGTTTCAATCTACGACATTGACCTACGGACCGTGGACTGACCTACGGTCCGTAGGTCCCTTCCGTGGTTTGGGACTTAGGCAATTTTCCAAAACTCAAAATCTCGACTCTCAGTAACAATCGACGGATCTGCAGGATGGACCGTAGTTAGATCTACGGTTTGTGGATCCTCCTTCGTAGCTCCATACGTAAACTTTTGAAATCAGGTACTGGAACCCCCTTCTCTAAATCATTTGACGGAACTGCAGGATGGCTCGTAGGTCGACCTACGGTCCGTCGTTTGTAACCGTAGTTCCACACTTGGTAAAAAATTCCCTGATTTTCCTTCAAGCCTTGCATGTCCATCTACGCCTACCACCTATGGAATGTGACTAGACTTATGGTCCGTAGATGCCCTTTTCTGCACAATTCTTCAATTGTTTCTCTACTTCCACGTCCGAACTTATTTCCTGCAAACATGATAAAAACACATTATTACCAATACAAAATGGTTCTAGACACTCACAACTCTTAAGTGAAATGTATTAAAAATACCATAAATTCATGGTATATCAGTTGTAGTAATGGTTCTCCTACCGGAGAGGTGTGTGGGTTCCAATCATGACAGTCTAGGTCGTGACAAAGTTGGTATCAGAGCCCTAGGTTCATTGATCTCATTGTACCAAAACAAGTCTAGTAGAGTCTTGTGGTATGATGACATCCGTAATTTTCTTCGAGAGGCTATAGGACTTTAGGAAAAACTCACTTCTGTCTACTCCTTCGTGCTATGACTTGAATCCAATTGGTATCTGGGTGATACAAATTGGTATCTTTCCTCCTTCACTCTATGGTCCGAACTAGAGCAACAACAATGGTAACATCATCACTAGCAATAGAGGATATGTATAGACTACCAATAGTTGAAAAGGGTCACCATTCAGAACAAGTATATATTGCCACAGATAGATGACCTTTTTTACCAATTGCAAGGTGCATCAATTTTCTCTAAGATTAATTTAAGGTCTGGTTACCATCAGTTAAAGATTGAGGCGGTTAATAATTGGGTTTGACTAAGTTCTACGATTGAAATTAGAAGTTTTATGGGGCTCGCTTTCTACTATTGTCGTTTGTGGTATGGGTTGAGTCCAATTGATATCTCCCGATTCCAATTGGTATCTCAACGAAGTGAACTAGATGCCGTAGTTCTGGCTGAAGGGACACAAGCAAGTTAATTGGAACTGATAAGGTTCCAATTCGTATCTGACCTTAGGGGTCGTATAAGGCATAAATTATCGCTAATGGTCGTCTATGGAACAAACTAATTAAAGCATTTGGACTTGTCTGCAAGTTGTGACTTCTTGAGTATCGTGAAACTTGTTGTGAAAAGAAAGTCATCACGAGATTAGATACAAGAGTCTAGATAAATTACGATGTGGTTCGTAAGCAAGAAATCTAGACGTGCATTGTGACCAACTGTTAATCGTGTGAGAGTCTGGGTGTATCTTGGGGATATGTGTGTGGTAGTGTTGAAGTGATGTAAAATGATTCTAAAGTACGTACTTCATTGGGTTTATCACGGAGTAGACATTGATTGTCCTAGCTAAAGGGATTTTCTTAAATGCCTAGTTATAGCCGGGAAATCTAGGGCAAATATAGAAGAGAGAGGAACCCCAGAAATGTTTGGCAGAGGTTCTCTTTCTATGGGAGCCGCTGGGACGGGATAATCTCGCCAGCGTGAGATCGCCATAGCGATATTTCTCTCGCTAAAGCGGGACATGGTGAGACAAAATCTCAGCCCTATCTTCTCTGTTTTCATCTATTCACAATTATAGACCCTGAATTGTATCTGAACTAACCCCGCGATCTAATTCAGTGTTCAACAATTGAATATAAGTTATAAAGTGTGTTATAATTATGGAGAACCTGGGCATGTGAAGAGGAAATTAGCGAGGCCATGGAGGCCGAGAAAATGGTAATGCAGGTAGAGGAGTAGTGCAGCCAGGCGAGGAGGTTGCTCGTCAAGACGACAAGGCTCAGTTATATGTTTTTCTAGGCAAGACCAAGTTGAGGTGTGTGATGCAGTGGTCACTAGTGCTACTCTTGTCTGTGCTTGAATGGCTATTATTTTGTGTGATCTGGGTTCTACTTATTCGTACGTGTTAGTTCAATTGCCTTGGGATTTGATGTGGTTTTTGATATACTTGATGCCCCCATCCATGTTTCTACCCCAGTGGAAGAGCCATTTATAGTCACCCATGTGTATCGTGTTGTCCTGTTGTGGTTATGGATTTTTAGATTTGGGTTGATTTGGTTATGCTGGATATGACTGACTTGATATAATCATAGGCATGACTTGGTTGTCCCCCTGTTATATCGGGCTTAATTGTAATACTAAGTCGGTAACTCTAGAGATCCCCGATAGGGAAATATTAGAGTGGGAAGGGGTGTACAAGCCTAAGCTAGCTAAGATCAATCATTCATTCGGGGTAGGAAACTGGTAGGTCAGGGTTGTTTGGCTTATTTGGCTGATGTGTGGGAAGTTGAGGTTGAGTCTCCCTCTATTGAGTCTATTCATGTGGTGTCTGAGTGTTAAGGAAATGTTTCCTATGGATTTGCCTGGTATGCCTCCGGATAGAGATTTAGATTTCTGCATTGACTTGGAAACTGACACTTGCCCCATTTCCATCCCTCCGTATCATATGGCTCCAACAGAATTAAGTGATCTTAAATCCAAGAGCTTCTTGATAAATAGTTCATCCGTTCTAGTGTTTCCAAGTTGGGTGCTCCTGTCTTGTTTGTTAAGAAGAATAAGGGTAGTATGAGAACTGATGATTTTATCTTAATCCATAAGGGAGTGGATTGATACCAGAATGACCAGCTTATGGATAAAGAAAGTCCCATTGAGTATACCTAGGTGAAGTAAATTGAAGTATTTAGTAAGAAAGTGCGTATAAATTGGGTTAGTCCTCTGAATTGGATGAGTATACCTGAGTTTGAGGTGTCGTGTTGATGAAAGGTTGGCTTCGTGGTGATAGTCAAGGCTGACTGAGCGTAATGGTAATAAGAGTTCGTGATGGATTATGACAGGATGCAACTATATAATAAAATTATTGGTTAAGTGAATTTTTGTATAGTAATTACGACTTGCAAGTATCCAAGGTTGTGGTTTTCTAATACTTGGTAAGTAACGTGGTTGTATGGAAAATTATAAGAGATGGTAGGACACCATTCGAATAGAAATTAAAGAGTTAGAGTCATAATGAAGAAAAATAGTGGGATGTAGTACAACCTTTAGAGAGAGGCGAAAGCAAGAATATTTTATTTGATTGCAAAGGCTAAGGAGATATCTTCAGGGGGTAGATAATTGAGTTCAGAGATGCGTGATTTCATTCATTTTGATGTGGCTATGGTAATAGTGTTACAAGTCCGTCAGATTGGTTAAAAACTATTGTAAATGACTTGAGAAAGGAGTGTACAGACATTAGCTCGAGTGTGATGATAAGTGTTTGGTTCTTGTTTTGAGTTTAGTAATGAGTACGATTGAATTTTAGCGAAGGATATGGTAAGATAGATAGAGATGCGATCAATGATAAGCGGAGATCCATGAATTCATAAAAATCTTCAAGGTACAAGCTAACGTTGATAGAGAAAGGGATGGTGTTATATGGTGGAAAATACAATTCAGATTTTTCATTGTGAGTCTACATTCATGGTGATGTATTTTGTCAAGGTATGAAACTGCAAGGTGAGAAATGATCAATTGTATCTGGTATTGACTATTTGAAAAGACTTACACCTACGGGTGAGTCGTAAGTTTACTACTATTGATTGTTAAGTACTAAAGAAAGGTCTCAATTTTAAAAGTGTTGGCTTATAATAAGGTAAAAGGTCGGACTGTTTATGATGGTTGTTAGTGTTGTGAGTATGATTCCCTAATTATGCTCTAGTGTGTTTTCACTTTTGTGGGTGGATCCCTAGTGGTGGATCAGGGGTACCAAATCTTGCGATGTTCTCTTGATTGAGTGTGTTGGGAAGATTTGGTTATTTCGAATGACATAATTGGTGTTGTCTTGGAGTTGTTAAAGTATTTTAGTGGTTCTACATGTACCACCTTACTTATGAGAACTTATAGAATAGCTGCCATGTGTATTTGTGGTTGTCCAATAATCTTAACATTCCTCTAGTCGTCAAGGTCATATATCGATTATGTGTGGTTGAATGTGGGGATCATCGGGTCCAATTCTATTTTCCTTAAGAGGTAATCTATAATTACTAAATCTAGCATTTTGATAGTGTTGTTAGAGGGTTTGTATGCTTGGACATATCCCTCGATGGGTATCTGATTTCTAAAAGACTAAACTTTTATAACTTAAGCTCATGGGAATTTGGGCTGTGAGATGGAGATGTTGATAAGAACTATTATTGTTTGGGTTGGTTCAGGTTCACTAATAGTGGCAAGTTTTGATTTAAGATTTTATCACGGTTAAGTGCTAAAGGATTCATCCGGATGATTGTGTCAAGGTCCTTGATAACATATTGTAGACGTGTGTACGATCAACTTTGGTGGTTGTTGGGAATCATTTTTGTTGTTAGTTAAGTTTACATACAATAATATTTATCACTCGAGTATTGAGATGACTTCATTGAGGCATTGTAAGTGAGGATGTGTAGGTGTTCAATTGGTTGGTTTGTGGTTGAAGATATGAAACCTTTAAGATTTGATTTGGTGAAAGATGTTCAGGGTAAGGTGAGAAGTATCCAATCTAAGCTTCTAGCGGCCCATAGTCGATAGAAAAAATATATGGGACAAGTATCCCCAGTTATTCAATGATTCAAATACTACTCTATTCTTGCTTTAGCCCTTTTCTCCTAGTTTGTCACTCGGGGATGAGTGATGGGTAAATTGGTATCTATTGTAATGATATGTTCCCGTCGTTATAGAAAAGCCAATGGGGAAAGATTTGGGGCCAGAAAACTTTTGAGTAGTAACTTGGAATTTCCCAACCTAGTCCATATTTGGACGAAATCAGAGTCGTTAAGGTGTAGGGAAATCTGATAACAATTGGGTGACTTATTTATGATTTTGATTAAATGAGTGGTTAGATAAGTCGTTAAGGAATTTGTACGACTTTACGGAATTAAATTCTGGTGAGTAGAACTCCCGAAATAGATTTTAGCATGAACGGTATTTTCTGAGCGTCGTTGGTTAAAGGTGTGTTGTGAAATGGGGGTCTTGTAATTATTAAAATAGCGCACTGGTTTCGTGCAAGCAGCTGGAACGGGATTTCTGCCGCCAGGGCGGGGACGTTGTAACGGGGTGAAGATCGTTGTGGCGGATCCGATGCGACTTAAGTCAGAAATAAAACCCCAAAAATGTCTTTATTCTGCACTTTTCAACTTTGAGAGCTAAGGAACGACCCCAGACAAGTTCTTGACCATTTTTCAACATTCTTGAGGCTAAAGGTAAGGTTTTAACTCTCCGAATCCATTTTTCGATCTGTAGAACGTAGTTTCTTAGGTAATTATCATTGGGGAAAGGTTTTGATATAAAGTTAATGGTGGAAAAAATCCTAATCTGGGTATGGGGATCAAGGTTTGACATAGGGTTGATATTATTGATTATGATCTGGGTAATTAGACCTCGTTTATTGATCCTTGAGTTAATTGTATATTTTTAGACCACGAACAAGCGGGAAGAATTCAGAAAGGGAAGATTCAAGTGCCTTAGGGGATTCAAGCTTGGATTCGGTAGGTGATGGTTGTGATTTCATGTTGGTGTGATATATGTTTGTAATTGCTCATTATAATGCATGTATGTATGTGAATGTTGCATTATTGATTACCCTAATCGTAAATGAGGATAATTGAATAATTGTATGCCATGAATCACCTCTTGTTGTATAATTGTGAGAATATACATTGTGATTGTGATTGTGGTTTATTGAATGGATCGGTTGCCACGTTCTGGCATAAACATGGGATCGGTTGCCACGTTCCGGCATAAACATGGGATCGGTTGCCACGTTTCGGCATAAATATGCGATAAATATGGGATCGGTTGCCACGTTTCGACATAAACATTGGATCGGATACCACATTCCGGTATGCTAACAGTTGGGTGTGGGTTCCATGAGAGAACCATTGAATTAGGTTCCGTGAGAGGACCATTGAATTGTGTTTTGTATCTACTTGTGATGATTTCGTTCATATCTAGTGATGATTGATATTGGAAGATGGTATGTTGCTGTAAATTGATATAACTGTGATATGTGAGAATCGTGAAACTGTTCGTTGTTCGTAATAGTTGATTAATATTGTATATGTTCGGTATATGCTTGTTTTATAATGTTGTGGCTACTTGCATGCGTTTCACTTATTGGGATAGCCGCGTGATCCTACCAGTACACTGTGGTTGTGTACTGATACTGCACTTGCTTGTTCTTTGTTGAGTACATGACATCTTCAGGTGGCTATTGATAGACCTTTGCTAAGTGACAATTGAGCGTGACCGAATTCAAGGGTGTGCCATGCCTTGAGTTCTCTTTTTGTTTAGTCCATCCTATTCGGACTTATGAATCTTGTTAGAATTTTGGTACATTGACTTTCAGGTTCTAGGGGTTGTTCTTCCGCATTTAGTTTGGTTAGTTGTTTGTTAAAACCTTGGAGTTTACGGGGACTCCATTTTTATAGTCATATAAACTTGCTTCCGTATCTTTAAATGTCTTAGTTTTCATAAAATTTGTTTGTTGGGTTGTAGTAATGGTTCTCCCACCGAAGGGTTGTGTGGGTGCCGATCACGACGGTCTAGGTCGTGACAGTTAACCTTCTAGGTGGGTGAACCAACAAATTCAAACTCCAACTTATATTAATTGTTCAACTTACGATATATAATCATAATGCGGAGACTCAAATCGTATTAATATAAGATACAAAAATTCACTAGAGTCTATTACATATCATCTCATTATTCGAGACGACTACTTCTAATCATCATCATGTCTTCACTCATTTAAAAAAATAAAATAAGAACTTCAACAGGGCAATTGTTGGCGGAGGCGGTTCATGGAAAGGAATCGAAACCAGTTTACAACAAGAAAGGATTAAAGATTGGGTTCAAGAAAACCTTCCGTTTTGATGAAAAAAACTATGTCTGGATTATGAAAGAATATCGTCCTTCGCATTACGAGGAGTGTAAATTCTACTAATTTCTTCATCACAATGTCAAGAAACTGTGGAATCCTTTGCTGCTTATGTAATTTCGAATGAGAACTTCAGCCAAGTTAGTTTAGTCTTAAAAGAAACAAATGTGTCTGCTTCAAAAGAAGAAGAATGCTCTGTTTCTGTGATTCATCAAGAAACTCCCTCTTTTAGTTTAGTCCAGAAATAGAGCATTCTTCTTCTTCTGCAGCACTCACATTTGACGAAGATTTTTATATTGGGTTTACAGATCTATGGAGTTAAGAGTTGGTGATAGTTGATACAACTCAAATCTTACAATTTTGTTTGCCCAATTGTGTATGTTTTTTATTTTATCTGTCAATGCACTTCCACTTTTCTTTTTATACTAGTACTTTACTTTGTGGTTTAGAATTATTTTTTATAAAAATATTTCCTTATACATGAAAAGAAAACTGCCCTATTTGAAAAAAAAAATGCGATTAATGGTTTTGCATATAGCCACTCAAAAATAAGTTAATTATGTTTCATATCTATAGTTTTCTAATTACGATTCGTAGCTACGCGTTAGAGGGGGAGAGAAACGAGCGAGAGAGGGCAAAGAATGGAGAGAGACGAATTGTATATGTATGTTTGTTGATAGATATATGTATATCTGTCAAATAATTGTATATATGTAACTGTCTAACTGATATACATATGTATTTGTATATATGGCGAGTGAGATTGAGAGAGGTAGGAGAGAGGCAAACGAGATTGGGAGAGGGGGGACAGAGGCAAGCGAGAGAGGACACAGAGTGGAGAGAGGCGAACTGTATATGTATATCTGTCAGATAATTGTATAAATGTAACTGGTATACATATGTATTTGTATATCTGGCGAGCGAGACAGAGAGAGGGAGGCGAGAAGCAAGCGAGATTGGGAAAGGGGGGAGAGAGGTGAGCAAGAGAGGGCAGAGGGTGGAGAGAGATTAATTGTATTTTTATATCTGTCATATAATTGTATATATGTGTATAATTTGTATTTGTATATGTATAAGCGACGTAATTACAACTAAAATTAAGTTGCAAACCGTAATTAATTCAAACTATAGTTATATTAGCTAATTAACTAGTATATGTTTGTTTATCCACATCATTTTCCCAAAATATAAAATAGGATAGTTCTGAACATAAAAATAATGACTATGAAACAAGGAGTTGTTTGGATGGTAAGCGATAAGCACCCCTCACTTTCAATTCGATGATCATGAGTTTGAGTTATTAAGGGAGCAAAAAGATGAGAGCTCCGACGGAGAGGCCTAGAGAGGGATAAAAATAAAATTTTAAAAAACAAGAATAACTATCATAAAATTAATTGATTTTCTCTTGAATTGTTTCTTCGTATAAACATTCATGAAGCCAAAGAAATCACGGCGATGGAAGGAATATTATAGTACAATACAATGTTTTATATCAATTATTATTTTAAGCAATGTGCAAAATTTAAAATAGACAAGTAAATAAATCGAATGAAATATATTATCATGTTTGAGGAACACGCTCAGTCACATTTAGGGTTGTCAAAATGAGTCTAATTTAATATCAAATTTAACCCGTTTAAGATTCTTTATTTGCAATGAGTAATGTATGTTCCTGTATTGAATGTATAAAATACTATCTCTTTTATCTATCCATTATTTTTATTTGTAAATTAAAATTTGCTTTTCTCAGATCAAAATAATCTCAAAAAATTAAATAATATTTTTTTAATAGAATACATGTTAAGTGAGTCATCATAAATGTA